>JADRCD010221809.1:0-14851 GCA_019843815.1 Montemys delectorum | reverse complement strand
GAAGTGACTCAGCAGGGATTCGAGATGACTGTAGCTGGCTGAATCGATTGCCTTTGTGCCACTACCAGACACCTTGGAGGATGGGCTGAGAGGTAACCTCCTTTGGGGTTGTGTTTTTTCAAACGTAGTAAACCTGATTAAAGAACAGACTCCCAGCCTCTCATCCTAAGAGTCTGGTGCCTAGCTGGTGCCCAGGAACTTGCCCTTTTGACAACTGTTCTACGCTAGTTTTATGAGTAGTCCAAAAGCTGCATCTTGAGAAACAGTATCAAGAAATGTGCCTTGACAGATTACTAAACCTACTTTAATAATAGTGATGATACCCATAGAAAGGGACCATCCTAAGTCTCCACACGGGTTGTCACATAGAAGTCTTCCTGTGTTACCTAATGTGATGGACACTATTTTTATTCCCATTTTAGATATGAGGGAACTGAGGTTTGAAGGTACTAACTTCACAGAGGAGCAAGAGAAATAAAAATTAAATATGTATGTATTTTATTCTGGAAAACATTCCCTTAACTCTAATTCTACTTTTGTCCTGGGAATCCAGCTTCCTTTGCGAATGGTCTCAGTTCCTCTTCCTTCCTTATACCTCTTCTAGGCTCCACTTCTCACTTTGTACTGGCTCTGTTGGTACCTCAGGTTTCTAGTCAGATTTGGCAAAGGGTCACACATTACTGCATTTCTTTTTTTGCAAGTTAAAATATTAAGAGTATTGTTTCACTAGTATACTGACTCTTAACTACAGACAGAAGGATGTAGGTGTCTGTCCTTTGCTCATGGGAGGTGCATATCCCAGAATGCACCTATGTTTGCTCATTTTCTTGAAGATAAAGATAAAAAAATACCTGTTTTCTCCTCAAGTCACATCTGAGCAAAACACCTTGATTTCTGCAGGGCTCAGTCCACAGCCTCAAATCGAGTGTTTCCAAAGACTAAGCTTGTGTTTCTCACACATGGTTTTAGTTAAAGGCACGGAGCTATGGTTGAAAACTGTAACTATTTCAGGAAATGAAATACAATTTTTTATTTTCTTGGTGTTTGTAAGATACTTTATGGTTCCCTAACACATGTCCATTCACAGACACACACACACACACACACACACACACACACACACAAACATTCACGCACACACACACACACACACACACACACACACACACACACATAAGTACATATTCACATATTTGTACTCCTCCACACACATTTAAATTTCTCTGAAATTTATACTATATTTTCTGTAGCTAGAAAATATCAGAGGAGAAAGAAATTTGAACTTGAGGAAATGTAGCAATTATTGAATACATTTTAATAAGATTTTGACAGAACGTCAACATTGGGGCAGTTAGGGTAACGAGTGGATCAGGCAGGACCCATGTGTGGTTTTAAAATATACCTCTAATGAATGTGTTTAAGGGTAGAAAAGCGTGTAGAAGCTCACTGAGTCACCTGGTTTTAACGATATACCCTCAGATTTACTTAAAACGTATCAGTAACTCATATATTTGTTCTGCATATTTTGCGTCTAATGAAATGAATAAGTGTACAAAGGGACAGTCAATAATTTCAAAGAGTCATCTGGATTTTCTTTTTATGGAAAATAAGAAGAGGCCATTGAGCAGCCTGATCCTGGCAGCCTCATGCAAAGACATACACTTTAACTACAAAACAGCATGTTCTGAGGCTGGGTTTTCTCTGGGTAGTTGTGGCAGGAACACAGTGTTCATTTAAATTAAGCCAGTTCCTTGGATAATAACAAAGTAATTAAAGAAACCACCAAGGAAAAAGAGCCAATTTATTTGAATCCTGCTCATAAAACTACATCAAGAGCCTGAAGGTAGAAAATAATGTGGATAAAATGGCAGACGGATGATTTTTTAAAATTCTGCGTGGGATGCATCTTGATAATAATTCAAATGAGTATCCCTCATCTGAAAGTAATACAAGATGCAAAATCACTATCTTCCTTAAGAGAAATAATATCCGATTAAAATATCCAGATTAGAAGTTGCCACTTATCCTCCAGTACACACTGCCCAGCAAATCCTTACAATAAGAATATTTGGTTTTATTCTTCTATCCCTGTCGTAGTCCATGGCCTGTTTTAGTTTAATGCTTTCAAGAGAGAAGAATTCATATTGATATATCTTCTGAAATATTTCCCAAATCACAAAGAGACAATTTCTTATTTTTTTCTTGCCAGTGACCAACTTCAAAATCTAGTTAAAAATGTTTGTCATGTTTCTATACAACTGTTCGCACTGAGAGTTATTTTAAAGGAAAAACACACTGCTAAAATGTATCTTACTTCTTCCTATTCCCTCAGTACACTACCAGAACAAAATTTCCTTTTGCTCTTTGTGCATCTCATCAAAAAGGATTGCTTCTCACTACAAAAAAAAAAAAAAAAATGTTCCTCACCACCTTCTACTCCTCTCTGCATTCAAGTTCTGTAGCTACACACATTGGTTCTTCCTTGGACAGGGACAATAAAGGAATCAGAAAAGCAATCATACAACAAGATCTGTGGGTGTGAGCATAGCAACACTCTCTATAAAGAACAGACAGCAAAAAAGTTAAGAACTTAGTATTCCTCATTTTTATTGTTGCAATATTTTATAAATTTTAAGGGATATGAAAAAAAAGGAATTGTAGGAATTGAAGAGGATCTCTGGGAGGAGTTGGGGTACAAAAGGGAAACAAGAATGTGATTTAATTCCTTTTACTTAAAATATATTTTTAAATGTTAACAAATTCAGACAAATTGAAATCATGTCACTTTTCTCATCATAATGCAATAAAAGTTAAAAAAAAAAACTTAATATTCACTAACTTTAGAGAGAAAAGACAATCATTTGACTTACCTCTGAACAAAATACAAGGGGGATGGATGTCAAAGTTTATCCATAAATATAAACTAATAAAATATATATGCCATTGCCTATATGCCATGGCTCAATAGGAAGAAGGAAGTAGACTGACACATTGCACACAGAAATAAAGAGAGAAAAGAGGAGAACAACAACAACCAAAAAAGGTGGAGTAAATTAGACTCATTGGTATGTTGTAGAAGGAAAAAATCCCCCAAAACCAAAGTAAAACAAAACAAAAACCAAGGTCTAAATTGGGGGAGGAAATCCAGGAGGAAGCAGAAGAGAACCCAGTATTAGAATCAAGAAAGCCAAGTCCTTCCTTTGAAAAAAGCACTCTTTGAATGTTTCTCCCCAACTGATGAGGACTGATGGGCCCTTAGGACCCCGGTCTCTGCTGTAATACTCTCCTGTGGCATTTTGTTTTTGTTTTTGTTCTGTTTTTCTTTGCTTTGCTTGAGATAGAGTCTACTTACAGAGCAAAGGTTGGCCTCCGGTCACTGTCTCAGCCTTTTAAGTGATGTGATTATAGCTTTGCACCATAATGCCCACATCACTTAACCTGTATCAAACATGGGAGTGAGTCCTTCACAAAAATATAGTCACCAAGAAGCCTTTTGAAAGATTAAAGATCTATGCTTTATCTGCAAATTGTCTCCAGCTAACCATAGAGTTGTCTTATGGAAGTGGGGAATTTATTTTTAGAAAATTTTCTCAATTGACATATTCAGTAGGATCAATTATAGCTATCTACTTATTTTCAATATTTTTGTGGATCAAAAAGAAATTTTGTACAGCAAAATGAAACCAAGTGCTCACAGAAAACCAACCAACCAACCAACCATAGGAAGTTCCTTGGCCAAACATCATGATCTATTGTGTGTCACTCCATTGCACACACTTACATGCACACAGAGATAGAGATACATATATACTTACATACATACATACATACATACATACATACATACATAAACACATACAGGGACAGACAGAGAGTGAACGAGAGAGAGAATATAAAGTTGTCTGGGTGAAGATCTGGGAGGAGTTGGGGGAGGGGACACATATGACAAAAATGTATTGTTATGAAAAATTTTTTAAATTAAAAAAAAGAAAAAAAGTAACAACTTCAAAAAGAACTTTTGAGCTAGAGATCTCACTTCTGTCCTGTAAGTAATCTATTTTTCTTCCTCCCTCCCTCTCTTCCTTCCTTCTTTCCTCCCTCCCTCTCTTCCTTCCTTCCTTCCTTTCTTCCTTCCTTCCTTCCTTCCTTCCTTCCTTCCTTCCTTCCTTCCTTCCTTCCTTCCTTCTTGTCTGTCTTTTTTAGAATTGTTTTTGCAAGAAAGACTTTACAAAGTCATTCTGGCAGTCACATCTAGTTTGGAAGCTTGGGGCTTGTTTCTCTGAAGCCTAAGTCAGGATCTATATCCATCTTGGGTCATAATTTTTTTCCTAATTTATTTATTGCTCCTATAGAAAAAAGCTAAGCAGTCTTCTGTGTTCTAGAGGACTCTGGTTGTCTGATTATGGTAGTTAACTACGCAGGTCTCAGAGGATGGTATCTAGTTCAACTGTTTACCTCAGACTTTCTCGGAAACAATATTTTTCTACAGAAACTTACAAATGATCACAAAAACAGTGGCTTTGAAAACCACACATGTGATAGATATCTTGATATCTTGCAGACTTGAAGATAAGAGGATTTTAAATGCTAAACTCAAGGTGTCAGGGCCATGCTCCTCCAGGCAGATCGTGGAAAGGTCTAGATGTATCATCAAAGGTTGTTCTTTGTTCCTTGGCCAGTAGCTCTTCTCTGTTCTGCAAAGGCTGCTGTATAGTACTTCAAATTTTCATGTGAGTCCTTTCCCAGTTTCCCTTTAGACCCTTGCTTACTGACTTGCTTAGTGACACAGCTACCATTACATTGCCTATTGACCTGCTTACTGACACGGCTACCATTACATAGCCTTGGTTGGGTATTGGCTAGGTTCAGATCATTTTGCCTTTCCTTCCCAGTGTAGGAACTAAAGGCCCATCCTGCCATGCTGGCTACCATTTTATTATTTATAAGGATTTTTGTGACTAATTGGACTTCCTCTAAGAATCTAGGATAATCACATCTCAGGTTTCTTAGTTACATTTATAAAGTGCCCATTATGATGTGAGGTAGCATATTCACAGCTCTCGTGGTGTACAGCATGAATGTCTTAGGGGAATATCACTCTGTGTGCCTTGTTTGTGGAAGGACTCTGTAGCTCTATATTTCAATAATTGCTGTAACTGCCTCTGCTATAGGATAGCCAATGAGGAATTAGGTAACTCTTGTACGAGTTTGTGATGTTTAACCCGTTTCCATATACAAGCATTCTCAAACATTTCACTCACTCATTTAGTAAGCCACTATCCAGCAACTTAACCCCTTAATCATCCACATCATCTTTTCAACAGCACTGGAAAATCAACAAAGAAAATTGGCCACCTCAGTTCTATGATAACTCAGAGATTAACCTGTTGTCCTAGAGTTTCGAAAGCTTCACTGAGCTATGTCTGTCCGGTACTTCTGTTTCTAGAAAAAGAATGTGAAATGAAGAAATTTGAGCTGAGATCTTCTGACATAATAAAAGTAGTAGTAGTAGTAGTAATAATAATAATAATATTAATAATTCTGGAAATATGAAAGTAAAAGAAATTTAGCAAGCCAATGAGTGTGTTACAGGTCAGCAGTCCTCATGTTGGAGTCTTCCCATCCAATAAGTGCTAACATTTGGGAAAACAAGACAGCTCACTTAGTTCTTTGGGGTTGAGAACTCAGAGTGGGAATTAGGTCAAGTTAGTACTGCCTGGACAATGAATCTAGGAAATCACCCATCATGACATCAACTTGTACTGCCTGGACAATGAATCTAGGAAATCATCCATCGTGACATCAACTTGTACTGCCTGGACAATGAATCTAGGAAATCACCCATCGTGACATCAACGTTAGCAGCCTAGGCCCTTACTGTGCTTAGGGTAGGCAAGCTTTGCATCACATTGCTTTTACTTTAAATATCAGATGGGAAAGTTCATTGAAAAGAAAAGGGCAAAGGATTTACACAATCCGAAAAGAAACAGAAACACACACACACACACACACACACACACACACACACACAGAGAGAGAGAGAGAGAGAGAGAGAGAGAGAGAGAGAGAGAGAGAGAGACCTTCCACCATGCTGCTGCTTCCCTAGGCAGCACGGTGCTTTAAGAATTAGGATGCTCTGTAATATAATTTCAGTATGTGAATTAATTTGAATAGGAAGAACAGTTAAACATGGATTGCTCACAGATTATTTCAGAAGTCAAGACCTTATTATTACTAGCCCACATGTCACTAGCTGCCGAGTGACACTGTGAATCACATTTCTTGGAAAGAAAAGGAAAGTGACTTTGTTAGGAATTCATTCATACACTCCTGGGAAATTAGGAAACACAACAGATGCAAATCAGCCTTTAATCCAAGTCCCAGTGTGGACAGTGTGGAGCAGAGAGGTGGCAGGAGTCAGGGGAGAAGGAAAAAGGCACTGTGCCCAGAGCAGGAGGGGATACTCTGTTTCTTCAGCCAGGTTGGAATATTTGTATGCATTCTCCTTTCCCACTCTATCTCTACACTATTGCACACAGTTTTCTTTTCTTATTTTCTTTTAGATAGAAACCGTAGGGCTTACAGAGGGGACTTATTTCTAAGCCATTCCTCTGGGACTCTGCAATGACTAGAGACAGGATTCCTGCAGTGCAAGATGCTTGTCAGAAAGTAGAAGCATTATTAGTAGACCCTCTGGCCAGTCGTTCCTATTGCTCATCCAGAGTCATGTAAGTTTTGCCAGACTAAGTAGCCTTTTGGACTGGGGTCTGGAAGTCATCATCCTTTTCCTAGCACCCTGGGGCACCTCTGCTTGTCCGTCTCAAGGCATCTCTCTGTGCAAACATGTTTCTGCATGGGCATCTCAGGGACCAGACGAGGTAGCAATGGTGACGCTTTACTGCCTCTGTGGAGCTGCTTGCTAGATAGCTTGTCTCCAGTGCTATTCCATTAGCGTAATCATAGTATAATTCGGCTGGATGCAAAATTAGCAGAATCATATTTTACTTTCAGCTTCTAATTGGCAACAGTCGCTTGCTTTTATTAAACTGTTTCAATCAAGTCTTCTCAGCGTCATACATTTTGCTTATCATTGGGCCCACCTGCAGTCAGCGGTCTTCCTGGCCTCTTATCAGCAAAGCCAATTACTTTCTCGTGTGCTTGCTTTGTGGTTTTACTTATAGACTTCACCACACCTCCACAACTAAGCCCACAGGGCATTAGGTAAACTCTATCCCTGATCCTCCCTCCTGTCACACTGCATTTGGGCTACTGCTGCAAGCTAGGATGATCACAGCCTCGCTGCTTTCAAACACTCATCTGCTTTGCAGACTCTGGGGCTTGTTTTCCTCTGATTTCTTTATTGCTGTTTCTTCGTACATATTTTCTTCTCTGCTAAGTTTTCAAAGTCACTTTTAACTGTCAATAAAGAACAACTCTTTCTAAAAATAAATAAATAAATAAATAAATAAATAAATAAAGAAAGAAAGAAAGAAAGAAAGAAAGAAAGAAAGCAATAGTTCTCTCCAAATTGCATTTCCAGATAACTCTGTTCTTTCAGATTGGTGGGCTTGTCTTACAAAGGGTCATACAAAGCCATGAGAAACAGGAGATGACTTAGCACAGAGTGAAGTTGGATCTCTCATTCTCTCGGAGGGCAACATTAGTTCTTTTTATCCCGTGTCAGTCTGTTTCCTCGCCTCTCAGCTGTCTGTCCTAGTGTGAGAGTTGTGTGAGTCAGGAAGTAGAACTTAGGAGCATTCTCAGAAGCAGCTTTACTGTCCAAGACTGACAAGATTTGGTGCGATGGTGGTGGTAGTAATTTTGTTTGGGGCGTCTTTTCCTTGGCAACCCGGTAATGCTGAACTGAGAAACTTTAGGGGAATATAAACATAAATAAAATAATACGAGGCTTTGAAGTGTTGTAATCTAACCAATAAGATGAGAAGAATGAAGTCCAAACTAGATTTTGAAGAAACAGAACTCTGCATACCAGGAAATTGACTTAAGTCTCAAATCTATTATAACAGAAAAGAATAATACATTCCAGTAAAAAATTAGATAACTAATTATTTACCCCTCGTTCCCCTTTCTACTTTATCTGGGCTATACCCCTCAAGAAGCCCTGTAATTAGCAGCAATAATATCAATAGTAATACAACAAATATAAGAGAACCACTCTGAAGCAAGACAGTAGCATAGGAAGTCAGAAGGGTGTCTATGTAATATTCATATTAAATTTAATAACTACTTAAATATTTATAAATTATCTTGCATTTTTATTTGTGAAATGCTTTGCAACTTTTTTTTTTATTAATTACTGGATACCACTTATCCCTTGGCACTCTAGTTTCCAGATGCAGCTGTACTGATTTTCTCTTATTACTCTTAAAGTGACATTTAGCTTTATCAAGCACTTTCTAATTTTTTATATCACCATTATTAATTACATCACATAGAAAATAAAGAAGTAACCAGGGATAGACATTATTGTTGCAGCTTCTAGTCTCCAACCAGTGTTCAGGAAAGTAGAGGGACTTCTCCAAGGTCATATTAGTGATGAGCGTGGAGAAGTAAATCAGGGTTACTGTGGTTTTCATCCTTGGGCACATGAAAATCAGAAAACTGTGATTAGTTAGAGCTGGGGCTTGTTGGCTGAAGTGAAGGAAGATTCTTGTATTTTTCTCTGGGTCAGCATCAGTTAGCCCTGTACAGAGACAGTGGTACCCTGCTCGATCTAGGCTTTGATGGACCTCTGAACATGTTCATGCTAAATGTGCTTTTCAAAAACAGGTCATTTTGCCTTAGATAACCTGGCTTATGAGTCCCTCCTCAAGTCACTTATCTCTCTCTGTAAAGATGTATATCATATGACAGAACTATGCTTCACAATTATCTCCTAAATGTCCTAACCCAAAGCATAGGTGGTTTCATATTATGACTTAGTATATTTCCTTCCCTATGGAATAAATGGTATCTAGTTGCTTTCCTGTTATTGCACTAAGACACCATGATCACTAGAACTTATAGAAGAAAGAGTTTATTGTATGTGAGTCCATGACCATCGCGTTGGCCAGCATGGCAGTAAATGGGCGGGCATGGTGCTGGAAGAAG
This sequence comes from Montemys delectorum, assembly GCA_019843815.1. NCBI lineage: Eukaryota > Metazoa > Chordata > Mammalia > Rodentia > Muridae > Montemys > Montemys delectorum. The sequence goes on along the minus strand of JADRCD010221809.1, from coordinate 5,740 downwards.
AGCTGAGTACTTAAGCTGAGCATTAAGTCTTCAACCAACAGGCAGAGAAAAGAACCTACTGCAATGGCATGGCCTTTTGAAACCTCAAAGGCACCCTCCCCAGGACATACTTCTTCCTACAAGGCTATACCTTCTTATACTCCATGAATATTAGACCAAAAATTCAAACATATGAGCCAATGGCTCCATTCTCATTCAAACGACCATATATGGCACATCCTGGAAGAGCAGGGATGCTGGACTTAGTTTCTTACTAGTAGACTTATAGTTTCTGCTATGCTACCTGTTTTAGCGTAAGACTTTAATGGATATTAGTTTACAGAATAAAAATAAATATATGTAGATATATTCATCACTATTTGCAAGTATCATTTTATATTATGTTGTATTAACCAAGAAAACAATAATTAAAATGTCAAAGTAACCTGTATATTTTTAAAAAAAATTAACAGAATTAATTTAATTTAATTTAATTTTATGTATAGGAGTGTTTTCATTGCCTGCCTATGTGTCTATACATATGTGCACTACATGCTTGCCTGGTTGCCTGCAGAGGTCATAAGAAGGAAGTGATCCCCTGGAACCAGAGTGCATGGATGCTGTGAGCTGGATGTGTATGCTGGGAACCAGATCCTTTGAAAGACCTCAGAGCAGTAGGTCATCTTCCTTCCATATCCTGAGGTAACTGTTGATGCACCAGAGTTGAAAGGAATAACCAGCAGAAACTGGCTTTGCTTTGCCTTAGCTTGTTCAGAGGATAGCATGATATGGGTTTAGTTCATATATCTTAATGAGGTAAAAATTATATTTTTAAAAGGGTATATCAAGTTGTGTTAAGTACTTTACCTGACCTGTACTGTAAAGCTGTCACCACTGGCAAGTTCTAGAACATTCTGGTAGTTTTGATGGTTTATACCATGGCTATTTTATTCCAGTTAGGGTGGGAGAGAATTATGGATATCACAAATAAAATTTGGCTTTAAAGAGATATATAAAATCTGATTGAGCAATGAAATTCTTTACTTAATTTTAATAAAACTACTCCTTTGACTTCCGCATCCTATTAATTTGTAGACTGAGGTGACATTCTGACAAGAGAATAGGATGCAAAAAAAAAAAAAAAAAATACTGGGGGATAGAAAGGCACCCAGTCAGGCTTCTGATGACTTCATTTGTGTAGTTGGGTCTCACTCAGGACCTGGAAAACAGCTGCTAGTTGGAATGTTGCTTGCTTGTTTATCTTCACCGTGAACATCCAAAGCCATCTTTAACTTTGGACTTTGTGAAGGTAAACAAAAGGATCATGGATTATAATAACCTACCTCCAGCCTTACATACAATTAAGTCAATGTTTAACGAGCTTTTTCCACACAGCAAGTTAAAAAAAAAATCAGTGTGTTTCCGGGATTAAATACTCATCCTCACTATCAGGAACAGATGGGAATTACATGTATGTGTGCTGAACTGGCCCATGAACGGTTTGGTTTTATACGTCTTTTAGAACAGTAAATGTCTTCTTAGATATCCAGAGACAATGGAAAGACACGCATGGAAATATGTCCATTAGGTTTATTTCAGCACACCGTAAAACATCAATCTAGTTCAAGTCTGTAAGTGCAGAAGTAATCAGGACTCAAAGTTTCTGTAATTTCCTACTAACCACCAAGGCAGCAATGGGACCAGGCTCTGGACTTTCAGACCAAGTCGATTTGAAAAACAGTAGCATGAAAAACCAAATGCAAGAAGCATGCTCTGGCCACTGGGAAAAATTATGGAACCAGTACATATCACTGTCCCCAAGGCTGATGTTTAACCACTTCATTGCCACCTCTATGCAGGCTAGTCCTTCTCAGTTGTAGCTTGAACAAAAAGCACTCAAGCACACTTGCTGGGATACAGATTTGTTGCTCTTACGTTGGCGCTTAACTTCAGTAATTTGGAGAAAGACTCAGAATAAGCATGTCCCTAGTTTGATCATAATTCAGCTGGTCTGAGGGACAAAGCTTGAAAATAGAATGCTGAGCCTCCTGCCAACAGTGCCAGTGCATTGGGGATTAGGTCACCAACTAACAAAACGTAAAGCAAAGATACTGTTTCTGCCATCTAAGAACTTTTCCGAATCAGTAGCTCAGGTTAGACAAAACTTCCTCTCATAAAATGTGGATATAAAACTCACCACTCACAGTTCTGCCAGGGGCAGAACACAATTTGGTATTTCAAGAGAAGGGACCATCAAACACCCCCACTTTACAAGTACATTTCTTAAAAATGCTTTTGTTTAAACATCTTACTGATGCCATAGTGAACAGTAACAGCTCACCATCATGAATTATCTGAATATTTTTTGGAAACTGTTTGTCTTAGTCTAGGCTTTCCAGGCTTTCTTTGGAACTTAAAGTTACCCAGGTTTTAAAGGAGGATCATTTGTTAATCTGGCCTTCCACCAATGCATGGCACAACTAATTTAGTTCTATAACTGGTTCAGTAAGATTTCTTGGGATCTTCTTATTTCTTACAGTGTAATGTGGTGAATAAATGTTACCTAGATATTTAAGAAGGATGAACTAAGAAATATAATTTTAATGAAAAGAAAGAGTCTTGGATCCCCTGAGATAGCTGTGGGTAGCTTTCTGGGTCAGAGGTAATTTGCTTTTAGATAACATGGAATCAGCAAACTCCAAGGTCTTGTCTAGGGTTATGTTTTAATGTTTATTACTTAGTTCTTTTATTGATAACTTCTCATACTTCTTATTTGGAACAGTGAAGTCCAAGAACAGAAGTTAGCCTCCCACCATGTGTCCACACTTGGGGCTCTCTTTGAAATCGTGACCATCGTTTGATATACTTCTCTATGGTGACAGTGAGCTGCTGGGGCACAGGAAGTGTGCATTTAGTAGGGAAGTGAAGACTCAGGTGCCCAGCCATCACCTCTGTCTGTTAGGGTTCCTGTTTCCCTGGGTATCTTTGCATCTAGCAATCATTTGTGGCTGGAAGTGGACTTTCTATGTCTTCAAAATGAAGCTTCTCTGTTCATGCTGCTACAGCATTGCCGTAGATAGAGATGACACATTACCCAAAGCTGTTTTATGAAAAGTCATTTATTGCTCTCAAACTCGTAGACTTTAAAAACCAGTTCAAATAGCAGTTCTAGTTAAATAAACTGTCCCTCTAAAAATCCTTAGGAAATTGTAACTGTCACAAACTAAACACTAATATCAAATAAACCCTAATCTAATCCTTTTAAATGTTCAATAAAAAAATTCCATGACTAATATCCTTGAGATACATCACAAAAATAATGTTCACCCTTGAATAGTCACAGTGAACATTTATGGGGTCTAAGGATTATTGAGCAAAGAAACCTACTCAGCGTTACTTAATCTAGCTTTCAGGAGGTAAGTCTGAATCAGAACATAGAATACCACATTATGAAGTGAATGGTCTAGGAAGCACATTTTGGGGAAATCTGGTTATATTTTAACATCATAGGTCATTGCATGGGGAATCACGATAAAAAAGCTTCAAAGACGATATAATTATCTCCGAAATAAACTTTAAAAGGATTGGAAATAGAAAAGCAGTTCATTTAGATGGGCTTTCTGAGGTTCCCTTAAATATTTGAGTTATTAAAAAACTAATAATGAATACAAAAGAATTTGATATAGAAATGATTATAGAGGTCAGATTCATACATCAGAATGAAGACAAATGCAATTATAATTCCAAAATCTATTAATGGCTCAATTAGTCCATAGATCTGATAATCAAATATTGTTCACCAACCGTAATTGTGTCTGTCAGAGAGAGAGAGAGAGAGAGAGAGAGAGAGAGAGAGAGAGAGAGAGAAAGAGAGAGAGGAGAAAGGGGTCGCATCATTTTAATTTATGAAGGCATAATGAAGTAGAGCTCATGTTCAGTTGCCACATTGTTTTGTAGAACATTTTGCTTTGAAATGAGCAGTCATTTGGCCTCTCCAGTTTTTCACTATCCTCGCCCCCGTTATTTGTCTATTTATTTATTTGTGCAGATGAGGGTGTATCTATGTAGCATGGTCTTTGTGTGGAGGCCTGAGGACAACTTTTCAGAGGCAGCTCTCTATTTTCATCCTGTTGGATCTGGGAATCAAACTCAGATCAGGCTTGGTGAAAAAGATCCTTAAAAGCTTAGCCATTTTTACTTTTGACTAACACTATCTTCTCCAGTTTAAGGGCTCAATCTAGCTAGCCTAAACTGTTTATTAAGAAAGATGCTTACGATAAAATTGAATTATCATAATTAAGGAGGATTGTCAACCAAAGTAGGGTTTTTTTCTTTAAAATCACAATGCCTGCTGTGGAGAAGTGCACTACTCTCTTCACAAAGTCGGTAGCTTTTCTTGATTTGGCGATACTTATACTAAAGTAGGTCACTAGTTCTAGTTTTGTTGTTATTTTGATACAACAGAAGGAGAAAAGGAGTCATGAAGCGTGCCATCTATCACATTATCGCTAGAACCTCCCTGTAATGTGTCTATCATTGTAATCTCTCCACGTAGACTGCACACATGGACTGGGCTCTGCTCTAGGCAGCATTAGATGAGCCCATGAGGGATCCATTTTGGCCGAGTGTATGATTGGCGGCCACATTCAACTTCTCCCTGTTAGCTTCAAAGCTCTTGGCTTCCTCCGCCTGTCACTCAGGGCCATGGGTAGTTGCTGTCAGAAGCACAGCTATAATTGGGAAAGGCACTTGTTAAACACAGAAGTTTGGGGGAGGTGAGAATTCATACCCAGCCTAGCAAGTCTGGGAAGTTTTCCAATCCTCCAGTGCTGAGCTAAAGTACAAAAGCAAGTGGAATGTTATTACTTAGGTGACATGAAGATGTGTTTATACATGGGATTCATTGAAAAAAGTCCTTAAGACGCTCCCTGCGTTGAATCTTCTTTGTTCTTCAGCATGGTCCTAGTGCTCGCACTCAGTGTGAAGTCCTGTCCCTTCACATCCTTTACTTTGCCGCGGGAAATCACAGCAAAGTAACAAGCTCACGTTATTAAGTGAAAAACATTTGTGATATAAATACTCTACAACCATCTGGAAAAATAAGTGCAACATTAGCAAGTGTAGCTAAACCGAATGCTGTGAGTGCCATTAGTTACTAAAATTGATGAGCCTGTACTCTTGGATGTGAAGGCTTATGTTTTTCTTGGTAAGATGAGGTCAGTTTTGAACTTTGGAGATGAAGATTTGTGGTTGAATGTTAGCCACAAGTTCTCCATTGTCAAGAGTACACTTCAGTAAATTCATGGGCTGTAAGAAAAAAAAATAAATGCCTTTGAGAACAGATTTTTTTTCTAGCCATCTGAAACATTTAATCAAAAGATTTTCATGTAAAGTATATTTGGTTTTTCCAGATAAAAATCTTGGTGAAATTCTATATCAAGGAAAAATTATTTATTTTCAAAATATTCTGCTTCAGAATTTGCTAGAGCACTATGGTGGACATTATTCTTTCTTTTCCTGTTTTTTTCAATAAGCTACCTGTCCTTTTTCTACTATGGTGGTTCCTGTAATGTCTTTTGGGTAAATAATTGGAGCTCTATTTTTGCTATTATATTTAATACAAGACCTGTGTTTTTCTTATGTTATGTAGTTTAGTGTTTATAAAAATTATTTTTGCATCTCTCTCTCTCTCATTCTCTCTCTCTCTCTCTCTCTCTCTCTCTTTCTCTCTCTCTCTCTGTGTGTGTGTGTGTGTGTGTGT
>JADRCD010221807.1:0-14271 GCA_019843815.1 Montemys delectorum | reverse complement strand
CCTCTGAGTGATCCCGACCCTCCTCTGAGTGATCCCGACCCTCCTCTAAGTGATCCCGACCCTCCTCTAAGTGATCCCGACTCTCCTCTAAGTGATCCCGACTCTCCTCTCTTACTGATGTCCGTGCTGAAGGCTCCACTCACAGGAGTCCTGACTATTGGCAGCCATGTGTCCTGGGAGAACAAAATGATACATAATAAGACAACTCAAAGCTTGAATTCAACTGACACCTGTGGCACGAGGCTTCCCCTCCCCGCCTTTAAAGTATATAGGTGTTTTGTAACAGATCTTATGGGAGTAGTTAAACATCACTGTGAACAGTCATGCGGGTGCTAGGAAATGAACCCAGGACCTCTGGAAAAGCAGCCAGTGCTCTTAACCATTGAACCATCTCTCACTAATCTTAACGAGATCTCTTATCTGTTATTCCAAGTCACCTATGAAAAGTCTCTTCCAAGTGAAATCTTTAGCGTAACTTTCTTGGGAACCTTATTCTTTATGGGCAGTTTGAACTAAATGTTGGTGCTGGCAAGGTGGCTTAGCAGGGAAATATGGCGCGCTACCTTTGCCGATAAGGAGTACGCCACAAACAGGGTTCTTCTGACAGCAATTTATTATACAGCTCGAAGCAATGATAAGATAGAGAGAGAGAGAGAGTGGAAAGGAAGGACGAGATAGAGAGAGAGTGGGAGAGAGAGGAAGGAAGGAGAGAGTGGGAGAGAGAGAGAGAGGAAAGGAGGGAAGGACAAGATAGAGTAGAGAGTGGGAGAGGAAGAGAAAGAGGAAGTGGAAAGGAAGGACGAGATAAAGAGAGAGAGTGGGAGAGAGAGAGGAAGGACACCGAGCCCTCAGAACCTGCTGCTTAAATAGCATCTTGGATGACGTGCAGACACCTCATTGGCTCATAACACAATGCTTAATTAGCATGTAGCATGCACATGTGTACCTCCAGATATGACATCCGTGAAGAACCAGGAAGCAGGAAGCCAGAGCCATCTTGTAATGGCAAACGGCTCCCAACAGGGAAAGGTGACTGCTGCTAAACCTGACAACCTAAGTTCAAAACCAGGAAGAGGACAAGGGACTCCCACAGGTTGTTCTCTGTCCTTTCTACATGTACTAGGGCACACACATACACACACACACACACACACAAATGCACACACATACACGCACACATGTACACATGCGCACACACATACTGTTCACTACCACCTTCCTCCCTCCAAATAGGAATGTCACTTGACCCAGCAAGTCCACTGCAGAATTTTTCATACCATCCAGCAACTGGTTTAGACTCCCTCCTTACCAAGTCCTTCTGGCACCTAGGAATGGAAGACACTCTTCTAGGCGTTGGAGACACAGCAAGAAACTAAAGATAAGCCGGGCGGTGGTGGTGCACGCCTTTAATCCCAGCACTTGGGAGGCAGAGGCACGCAGATTTCTGAGTTCGAGGTCAGCTTGGTCTACAGAGTGAGTTCCAGGACAGCCAGGGCTACACAGAGAAACCCTGTCTCAAAAAAACAAAAAACAAAAAACAAAAAAAGAAACTAAAGATAGCATTCTTGTGATGCTAAGGCTGCCCGTAATCGGAAACCCTCAGCTTGGAACCCTCCACAATGACCATTGAGCATGGTGTCTGCAGAGTGGGCTCGGAATAGACAACACAAGCACATCACTGGCCTTTGCAGGGGCTCAAATAGTACAATAAAATATTAGCCAGATGAGAAATGATGCAAACATTTTTCCTTTTAGATTTATGTATTCTATGTATGTGCATGAGTGTTTTGCCTGCCTGTGTAGTTGTGCACCGTGTGCCTGGTCCCTCAGGAGTTCAGAAAAGGGTGTTGGATTCCTGCACTGGCATTATGAGTACTTATGAGCTACTTAGCCACTCGTCCAGGCCACTGATATAAAAGTTTTAATAGAGAATAGACTGTGGACAGAAATGCAGCAGGTGAGCCCTCAGAACTCCCCTTATGGGAAGTAGGTCCTTGTATGGCAGTTGAGAGACGTTATTTGGCCTTGTTTCCTGTATGGGGATCTAACTGAATAGGTAAGAGGGAGCAGCTCATCATGTGGCTAGGCAGCATATTTTACCATCCCCTTTGCCCCTTCTGAGAATAGTCTTTTGAGGTGAGGCACCAGGGGACATCAGGAGTCAGGTTCTGTGTAAGGCAGTGGTATTCCATTTGTGGGCCCTGACCCCTCTAGGTCAAAGGATTCTTTCATAGGGGTTGGGTAGGACCATTGGAAAACACAGATTTTTACATTATGATTCCTCACAGCAAAATTGCAGTTACAAAGTAGCAAAGAAATTAATTTTAAGGGTAGGGGTCACTACTACCTGAGGAACTGTATTGAAGTGTCACAACCTTAGGAAGGATGAGAGCCACTGCTCCAAGGCATCCTGAGCCACTGGGTGGGGCCAAGGGCTCAAGGTCTGTGTGTTACAGAATGGGGCACTTTGCTTTTTTTTTTTTTTTTTCTTTTTAACTTTTGGCCTTTTAATGCTACACCTTGGTCAGCAGCTGCCAGGCAGGTCAGGACCAGACCCCCCCCCCCGCGCCCCCCCCCCCCCCCCCCCTCACCCCCAAGCTCCTGCTCTGAAGCTGGGCCTGACTCCTGAACAAGGCCCTTCGTTCTAGGCGGCTCTTCTCTGGTTCTGGTTGCTCGATGGTGTCTCAGTCAATGTTTTGTCTTTGCCTTAGCCAGTTTCGAAATCCACACCTCATCTATTTCCCAGAATGCACTTTTTTAGTGTCTGGGGAAGCAGGGGAAGGAGATCTATGAGGAGGTGGGAGGCAGGGCTGAGGCACACTGTGCATGGGGCTTCTGCCCAGGATGGGCTGTTCTAGCTCCTATGAAGTCAGGGTACCCTCAGTAAACTTTCCTGTGAATGCTTGCTGTCCCTTGGGAACCCTAACCCCTGCAGCAGTATCTTCTTAGAGAACAGCTCATTGAGTTTACGAAGCACAAAGCTAATAATCAATGGGGCACAAGCCCTGACACCCTGCTCTAAGCTGACTTACATCTTCAGTGGAGACTCCCTGATGCCCTACAGGGCTGGGTCCCCATGTGGACCAAGTATGGGGAAGTAAGCAGGATAAGTTCTCCACAACATTCCATCTCAGAGAACTAAATATGAGCGGAATCCTGCTATGTAGCCACCTGACTATCTACCAACAAGAAGCTCCTTGCATCCTGTCAGTACGGGTGGGGGGAGGAGAACGTTCATTCACTCACTGCTCCTGAGGGTGGGACACGTGCAACCAAACCTAGAAATCAAGGTGGTGGCTCCTCAGAAAGGCAGAGGCAGCTCCATTTCTAGATAGATACTGGAGACATGAAAGATTATCCTCACAAAACTCAAGCGTGAATGCCCACAGCAGTGTCATTCATGATAGCGCAGATATAGACCAGCTTGATCCCTCAGTCCCCACCACAGAAACAAAACCCTGAATGTCGCCAGGCAGTGGTGGCGCACACCTTTAATCCTAGCAATTGGGAGGCAGAGGCAGGCAGATTTCTGAGTTCAAGGCCAGCCTGGTCTACGGAGTGAGTTCCAGGATAGCCAGGGTTACACAGAGAAACCCTTTTGTTTGTCAAAAAACAAACAAAAACAAACAAACAAACAAAAAACAAAAAAACCCGAATGTCCATCAATTGGCTAATAAACAAAACAGGACTTATCCACACACAGGTTATTATTTATCCATGAAAAGGACTGCAATGCTCATGACCATACCTCCTGCCTAGCTTTTACTGTCACCATGACACAGCCTGGTCATCTGAGACCAAAGCCTAGACTGAGGGATCACCTAGATCACATTGGCCTGTGGCCATGTCTAGGGGGGTGGGGGTGGTTATCTTGATAATTATTTGATGCAGGAGGGAGGGCACAGCCCACTGTGGGAAGGGCTATCCCTAGGAAGATGCTTCTGGGTCACAGAGAAAACAAACAAACAAAAAACCAAACCAACCAACCAAACAAACAAAACGTCCCCCTGAGAAAGGCACAGGGTTCCTGAACCCCCAGGGCGGTCACCAGCCAGCTAATAAAGACTTTCTATTGGCTTAAACTCATATCCGAGCAGTCTTCTCTGGTGGCTACTGCAGCACGATATATATGGCAGGATTTTGTTTATAATAAATGTACAGATAGACACAGATGTAGATGAAAAGTGGGCCAGCTGGGGGGCTAGGGCAGGAGGTGGTGGGTACAGGATCAGAGGAAGGGAGGCAAGGAGAGGAGAGGATGGAGGCAGGGGGAGAGAGGAAGGAAGGAAAGAGACGGAAGGAGAGAGAAGAGAGAAAAATGTTAATTTCAGAGTATATTGTCTTGAGGCAACTGATGCTCAGAGCAGCCTCCTGGGCTTTTGTAACCCCCCCACCCCCCACCCCCCACACCGTGAGCACACTTTGAAACATAGAAGTGAAAAACAGAGCCAGGCATGGTGGTGCACGCTTTTGACCCCAGCACTCGGGAGGCAGAGGTAGGTGGATCTCTGTGAGTTCAAAGCTAGCCTGGTCTACAGAGCTAGTTCCAGGACAGCCAGGGCTCTGTTATGCAGAGAAACCATGTCTACGAAGGAAGGGAGGGAGGGAGGGGGGAGGGAGGGAGGGAGGGAGGGAGGGAGGGAGGAAGGAAAGAAAGAAAAACTGTCCTTTTTCATTGAGGCCCCAAAACAGTGGTAGGAACTGTAGCTTAATAAAAATCCAACAAATGCAAGTGTGTTTGCTTTTCAGTTAAACTTCTGGCTACCCAGGATATTTAGAAAGCTGGTTCACATCACTGTGAACCATAAACATTAATTGACCAAATGCCTTTACAATCTGTATGTAAGTGTTATTTTGCCTTGTCATTATAAATTGCATTTAATGTCAACTTGTCTAGCCTCAAAGAAAACTTTTCAAAATCATTGTCTTGTCTTAAAATTCATTGTTGACACTATTCCCGAAGCTCTCAGCTCCTTAGGAGCCATTTTTGCCATAATAATCATGGTCAAGTTTTGAACAAATCTCTTTCCTCTGGACACATCTTTTTTTTTTCCCCCGCTGAAATCAACCTGTGGGTCACAACCCCTTTGGAGGGGTCTCATATCAGACATCCCACATATGAGATATTTATATCACAATTCATGACAGTAGCAAAATTGCAGTTATGAAGTAGCAACAAAAATAATTTTATGGTTGGAGGTCACCACAGCATGAGGAACTGTCTTAGAGGGTTGAAGCGTTGGGAAGGTTGAGAGCCACTGCTCTAGTGTGAGCCCATCACAGCTCAAAAGATCAGGGAGAGTGGCAGAAGAGTGGTCACCGGACCTTCTAGAACGAGCCAAGTAACTAGCTTCCAAGGGAGGTCCCAGACTATCTCCCAGAGTGCTCCTCCAGTACTGGAGTGAATATCAAGATGTCTATCATGTGAATCAACTCAGGGAAGTCAGTTCTGTGGGCAGACATCATGTCTAAGTTACATGTTACATGTTTAAGTAACAGCATGAAGTATGGTAAGGCCGGCAGCAAGCCCAGGTTTCAAGGGTTGTGCTTTCCATACCCCACACGCCACGCCACCTCACGCCATGTCATGTCATGCCATGCCATGCCACACCATTTTTATTTCATCCAGACATCTGCCTAGTCTCCAACCAGAATTTTTTCAAGAATTGCCAAGGACTTCTGCCTCTACTGTGGAGTTCAGTCTCATCTTTCTCCTGGACTCTGAAATGTCATGCTTTTCTGGCACATTCCTTCAGAAATGACACCTGTCCTGGAAAGTATAATAAACTGGATATTTACACTCTGGGTTTTCTTTTTTTTTTTTTTTTTCTTTTTCGAGACAGGGTTTCTCTGTGTAGCTCTGGCTGTCCTAGAACTCACTCTGTAGACCAGGCTGGCCCCGAACTCAGAAATCCACCTGCCTCTGCCTCCCAAGTGCTGGGATTGAAGGCATGCGCCACCACGGCCTGGCCCACTCTGGGTTTTCTTAACCCCCCCCCCCCAAACAACCTATTTAACCTTGGGAAGTAACCCTCTCTGATGTTCAGTTTCCTTATTAGTAAAGAGGAGTGGGGGCCAAATGATACGTCGTTTCCAGCTTTAGCCCCGGTGAGTCACCTGATTCCAAGCATGCTTTATTACTTTTGGATTGCCACATTCCTTTATTCACACAAGCAACAGGAAATTGCATATAGGATCGGGAAGGCCTGGACCCTGAACCTTGTTGTGAGGCATAAACATTTTCTATTAATAGAAGTAAAACCTGGAAATGTTAACCTGCTGACATATTCCCAAGGATATCTGAGGAAAATTTGTGGTTGTTTTTGTCTTCTTTTGAGACATCTCCATATGTAGCCTGGGCTACACTTGAACACACGATCTTCCTGCTTCAGTTTCTCTAGTACTGTGGCTACCGGCATTCACCACCATACCAGTCTTGAGAATATATTAGCAAGCAGAGGCCCACTGTGTGTGTTCATTCAGGGGCATTTAGAATGCTACTCGAAGCCACCACAAGGGGTGTGGCAACAGTTGGGAAAGGCGTGGCAAAGAGTGAGAAGAACAGTCTTCTTTCTCTGTTGTCACACTGTCCAAGGAGCTGGCAGGTCACCCTTCCGTCGTCACGGACGGCGCTTTATTGTGTGAGGAATGGGTGGTGCAGCTTTTTAATGTTTTATTTACTTTTTGGAGCTGGAGACTGGACCTAGGCAAGCACTCTGCCTGCGCTATGCTGCTAGTATGTATGTTCCTCTTTTTCTGATGTGACTCTGCACTTGTTTCGTGGCTTAGGAGGGTGTCAGGAATGTGACTGAAAAAAGACTGGTAGCTTGTAGAAGCCGAGAGCTATCATATGAGTTCATCCTTATCCTCGTGTGAATAAAGGAATGTGGCAATCCAAAAGTAATAAAGCATGCTTGGAATCAGGTGACTCACCGGGGCTAAAGCTGGAAACGACGTATCATTTGGCCCCCACTCCCCTTTACTAATAAGGAAACTGAACATCAGGAACTTCCCAAGGTTAACCATAAGGTGTGAATATGGCAATGTCTTCATTTAGCAAATACTTGTGTAGCATCTATATATGTAACACACGTTTCTTTTTATTACATTTATTTGTTTATTTTTGCCTGTGAAGAGGTACACATGCCGTGGCTCAAAAACAGAGGTCAGAGGACACTTTGTAAGAGTTGGCTCTCATGTTAAACCCATAGACAGAACCACTTCATAAAATACAGGCACTTATATGACCAAAAGAATAGAAGGGAGATTATCTCCTTAACAATAAGATAATATTGAAATGAAGCACAAATTTTGCTTTGGAAAAAAACAACAACAAAGAGCTCCTCATCAATTTTATGTTTGTCCTCTATCTCACCATAACTTCTGTCTACTTATTCCCCCCAACCCCCTCTCAGCAGGATTGCAAATTCTGGGTCTCTGATACTTGAGAGAGGTGGGAGCTGCTCACATGAGGTATGTAGAAAGGGTGGTGGTGGTGTGTGTGTTACAGGGGTTACAAAGACCACACCAGGTCCTGAGGGATTTAGAAAAGATTTGGCAAGGACAAGATATGAACCAACCAATCACAGTGTGAGGAACCAGATACCCTGCCCTGGGAATGAACATACAGAGAGACAGCAAGGACATAGTTTCCTGATTTCTTTGGTTTTTTGTTTTTGTTGTTTTTTGTTTTTTGTTTTTCCAGACAGGGTTTCTCTGTATAGCCCTGGCTATCCTGAAACTCACTCAAGACCAGGCTGGCCTCGAACTCAGAAATCTGCCTGCCTCTGCCTCCCAAGTACTGGGATTAAAGGCATGCGCCACCACTGCCCAGCTGTTTCCTGATTTCTATCTTTCTTTTTCTTTCTTTCTTTCTTTCTTTCTTTCTTTCTTTCTTTCTTTCTCTCTCTCTCTCTCTCTCTCTCTCTTTCTCTCTTCTTTCTGTCTTCCTTTTTTTTCTTTTTTTTTTTGTTTCCTGGTTTCTTATCAGTAGGCTAAATATAGACTGAGTCTCATGTAGATTATTAAATAGTGGTGTATCATCCAGTACAACTCCTGCTTTATGGAGGATGGTCACTGCATCAGAGTGACAGCACGTCATTGTGGGTTTGCTCAGCTGTGAAGTCAGTAGGAGGGAACACCAGCGGAATCAACATTCTCGAATTTTCTATTATAAGACAGTTGCTTCAAGTACACATGTTTATTCAGTGTTTGCTTCATCCCAGACCAGAGTCTTGTCAAATGCATTCTGTCGTTTAGATCCACTTTAAAATGTTTTGTTTGTTTGTTTGTTTTTGGAGACAGTATTTCTTTATGAAGACCAGATTGGCTCAAACTCACAAAGATCCTCCTGCCTCTGTAGGACATCTTAATTTAATCCTTTAATTTACATCTGAACTAGGTTGTATCATTTCTTCTATGGTAGATACATCCACTGTGAGGGCTAAAGTTATGTTTTAAGTTTAAATGACTGTGTTTAAGAGCTCTATAAAATAAAAATGCTACTAACCCTTAAGCCCCACTTGGCCAAGAACAGATAACTTCCTGGGATACTGGGGGTTATTCTATAAGATACAAGCTAGGTAGTCTCACTTCAGTAAACAAGGTTGGTTGTCCCAACTGCACAGGATGTGCTTGGTCCCATGTCAGGATTTATGCTTGCCCCTCATTGGACAAAGGTAGGAAGTACATAGCCTTATGGATTTTTGGCGCTCAACGTGGTAGCTCTGGAAGTTGGAGCTCAAAGTGATGGCTAAGGCCCATTTGCAGGGAGTATGGAAGGATACAGATATTTCCCATGATATGGAACAATTAAAGGCAGAAATTTCAGATATCAGCAAAAGTCATTTGGATACTTGGAACATTGATGAGTTGGCCAGTGATTTAAAAAATAATCTAATTATATAATAATAATAATTATTATTATTGGCATTATTTTAATAGTGATTACTGTGCTTCCATTTGTCTTTAGAGCTCTTCTGAGATCCCTAGCCATGAGGAGGAGGGACCTTCTGGAACTTCGTTTGAAAAATAATAATAAAGAGGGAATGCCGCGCCCACTCACTACCCCAGTAAGGTCTACAGTATCAGGGTTAAAAGACTGATCATGGACAAGAGGCATTATGACTTCAAAGGGAGTTTTTGCCTCCTGGGTATTCAGTCAGTCCTTGGCATCTCCTAACTCAGATGTGTTCCAGATTGGTCTCTGCTAAAATCTGTGGAGAGATCTGCGTGCTTTCTTTATTTAGGCATAAAAGTTCCCTAAGAAATATTTTGTTATAGCTAAAATTGAGATTTAACATTGTTTCCTGGCCTCCACAGTGTTTCAATGATCCTAATTGATTTTCTAGCTGTTACTAGCTTGGAATTTTTACAAGGGAAGCTGCCTTATCAGACAGGGAGTCCCTAGAATTAGCAATAAAGGTCAGGCATTGTTGCCCACTGATTCCCACAAAGAAGCTGCGTTATCAGACAGGGTGTCTCCAGAGTTAGAGAGAGTAGTCAAACACTATTGCTGTCTGTAAACATGGTTAGAACTCTAAGAGCAGTACCACACAAGGCAGAATTGCTTTACAAACTAGAGAGTAGTCGAAAAGTTTCCTGAACTAATGTTTGTGTTACAAGCTAAACCATTCCCAGGAGCTGCTAGAATGGGACCTCCTGGTGTTTATCTGCTTCTGACTACAAGAGAGTTGCTTAGGGCTGCCAAGATAGCCCAGCGGGGAAGAGCACTATTGTTCTTCCAAAGTAATCATTTACACCTGGCTGTTTGATTTTACTGACGTTGTGACAGCTACCTGCCTACATGATCCCTGACAGTCGCCCTGTCTCTGTGTGCTATATAAGCCTGATTCTTGTTTTGTGAAAATACATTCAGATAACACACTTGTGTCATGTCTGTCTGTCACTTTGCCCATCTGGCCAGAACTTTCATCACCCTGAGGAACAAGGGCTCCCCGCAAGAAACCCTGGTCCCTGGCAGATTTCGCCTTTGTAAGCACTAACTAATTCAAGGCCATTCTCTGGGAATCCAGTGTATGGAGCTGGCTAACGTCCATCACCACGGCCAGGATTTAATAAAGCTTGATTCAAATTTGGCTCAAAATTTTTGGTTGAGGTCTTATTCTCTCCTAGTAACATTAACCCAGGAAAGAGAAAGGCTGGATTTGTTAAAAAAAAAAAAAAAAAAAAATTCATTGAGGCCCGCCCCAATGCTAATAGAGAACAGAGGTGAGTTTTTCAAATGGAGCTTGTTTTTCCTCAATCACCCTCAGAATCACTCATTCCAAGGTTCCACACCTCAGAGCAAACACTGACCACAAAGTGCATGCTTCTGCTTTGCTTTTGTGGGGCTGAGGTTTGAACTCAGGGAGTTGCACACATTAGGCACACAGCCATTAATATCTCTAGCTCTTTTTGACTTTTTAAATTCCTGAGCTAGCCTTGCAATTGACTGCAGAGCCCAGACTGGCCTGGAACCTGTAGTCTTCCTGCCTCAGACTCCTGAGTAGAGAGGTTTATAGGCTTATGCTACCAGGCCTGGCTTTTTTTTTTTTTTTTATTTTTTTTTTTTTTTTGAATTCTTTTGTTGTTGTTCTTGAAGGTTTTTATTGCTTTGCAATGCGCTCTGACATTGAGCAATCTTGTGGGGGTTTTTTTGTTTTTTGTTTTTTGTTTTTTTCGAGACAGGGTTTTTCTGTGTAGCCCTGGCTGTCCTGGAACTCACTCTGTAGACCAGGCTGGTCAGGAACTCAGAAATCTGCCTGCCTCTGCCTCCCAAGTGCTGGGATTAAAGGCATGCGCCACCACTGCCCGGCTAATCCTGTGTTTCTTAAGTGGTCTCATGATACTTGCTATGTAGCTTAGCCTGATCTTGAACCTTGAGATCCACTTGCGTCTGCCTCCTGCACCTAACCCCACATACTAATTTTTAAAAGTGTTTTTTTTTCCCAGAAGTGACACATTTCACCTTAATTCACGTCTTCAGCCAAAGCAGGCCCCATCAAGGGTTGGGGAGGGGGATGCTACCACGTGACTGGAAGGAAGTTCTGGAGACGTTTGGTGACTGGAAAGTCTCCTTTCAACCTCCTGTCAATCACTCTTGTACTTTCTGTGGTTTTTTCCTTTCCAGAATGAACTGTAAATGGACTTGGTGTGTAGACTTTTTTTGTTCAGCATAAAAATATACTTGTGCAGTTTTGTGTCTGTGTATGTCTGTGTACCACATGCATGCAGGAGCCCAAATAGGTCTGAAGAGGGCATCAAACCCCTTAGAACTGAAGTGACAGGAAGTTGTGAGCTGCCATGTGGGTACTGAGAATAGAACTCAGGTCCGAGCGCAGTGAGTGTCCTTGACTGCTAAGCCAATCTGAATTTTACTTTTTTAGTTATGTGTTTATTTATTTTATTTATATGACATTATTTATTTACAAGACACTGCCACTGTCTTCAGACACTGCAGAAGAGGGCATCAGATCCCATTACAGATGGTTATGAGCCACCATGTGGTTGCTGGGATTTGAACTCAGGACCTCTGGAAGAGCAGTCCGTGCTCTTAACCACTGAGCCGTCTCTCCAGCCCCCGCGTCTCTCCCTATTACAGTAGTCTGTCCCTTTAAATTTTTCGATGAAGCTCAATTGCATACTTAAACCACGCTCCACACATTATTCCCCACTGGAACTCAATGCTTCATCTACAAATGTGTTGGGCTGCATTCATAGCCATCCTGGGATGTATGTGCTCCATGGACCACAGGTTAGACACATCTGGTAGTCTCTCTCTTTCTCTGAGACAAAGCCTGCTAGCTACTTAAGAAACTTGCTGTCATCCCTCTGCTTCAACCTCTAGATTGTAGGCACAGGTGACCATGCCCAGGGCCTTTGATTTTAATGTACTTTTTATGATTTGTCCAGAACTGATCCTTATTTGCTTTAGTAATTGTTTCCTAGCTGTGCGGTGAGCCCTTAGCATAGAATATCTGACAGCACTGCCCTGCTGTCTGTCCCCAGTCATAAGTCCGAGCTAACTGGTCCCTTTATGTTGAGAGGGGGCAGGTTCAGATGACAGTGGGTTAAACTTGGGCCTGTCATGGTAATTTGGGAAGAAACAGCAGAAAAGTATAGAAGAAAGCCTTATACTAAACATCAGTATGGAATGATCTTATAAAGTCTGAAGGTCAGCAGATGCTCAATATTGCACCACCTTCCTAATCTCTAGTTTCTGTCTCCTATGCCAAGAGCTGCATGATGTCACAGCCATTATCAGAGCCACAAGTGCCACAGGTGGACTCTGCCCGAGGATAATCACTGCGCTATGCATCTGGCCTTTGCTTCCCAAGAGACTGGAAAAGGGGTGACCGCAAGTACAGAAGCCTTCAGGCTGAGTCCCAGGATGCTTGAAGAACTTTCTGATAGTTAAAGAGACGACTCGCGTTAAACACCACACACCAGGTCCAGACAATACCACGTGAAGAAGGTTTAATTGGGGAAGAGTGGGGAAAGGTCGCGCGCAAAGAGAGAAAGGAGAGAACAAAAGGGCGGAGAGAGGAAGGTTTCTCCTTTTTATCTGAGTGATGACGTATGTACTGCCCAGGTGAAGTTAGGTAGCCCTAGGGATTTTTGGGAATAAGGGGGGGAGCGTTGCCCATGGTAATAGATCTGTGGTCCCGCCTATCTACAGGTGCAGGCACTCGGTGATGCTAACATACCTCCCTTTTTGATATTATACAGAGAGGGAAAGAAAAAGGGAGGGGGAAGTCGATGGTGAAAAGGGGACGAGGGTGTCGTGTCTCTTAAGCTACTTCCTGCTGTCTAGGGGCATTGTCAGTGGTGGTAGCTGGCTTTCACCATCGGGATCCACTTGGTAGACGTTTGCATCAGTTCTCTTTATGGACAGTGGCTCGTCTGTGGGCAGCGGCTGGTAGTCCTGTAACAGAAGTTGATTGATAGTTTGGTTAGAAATTTTTTGTATTTGTCGTTGAAGAAATGTAGAAACAAGATTAATGAGGCAGGGAGTAAATAATAACACCAGGAAGATGACTAGGACAGGAGTTACAGACGGGAGTATCCACTTCCATATGGGGTTTTCAAAAATCTCAGAACTGGAGGTCTCACGGTCTCTGAAATTTTTTATGTCTGACTGTAGCTCCTGGATTTTATTTCGTACTATCCCGGATTGGTTGACATAGAAGCAGCATTCTTCTTGGAGGAACAGGCAAAGACCATCTTCTTTAGCTGTCAGGATATCTAGTCCTCGTCTGTTTTGAAGCACCACGGCTGCCAAAGAATCAATCTGTTTTTGAATAGTAAGCACAGTTTCATACATTTTTTGAAAATCACTTTGGAACTGGGAAGTGAATGTATTATATTGGATCATGGACGTTGTTATCCCTGCAACTCCAATACCAACACCTATGGCTATTCCTGTAGCGACCAAGAGTGGCACAACTTGAACTGTCCTCTTATGTTAAGCAGCTATCATATTTATAACTGGGATTGGCAGGGGCTCATTTCCCTGGATTACTCCTAGTTCAGGGAAAAGAAGCACTAATGTGTAAACTCCTGACCAGCTAGCAGGTAGACGATGATATGCCTGAGTGCCACAAAGAATTAAGGTGTTTTGGATTGCAGGGCATTGTGGCAGAGATGATATATCAAGGGTTTTGGTCCTATTGCAGTCTAGGGAGCTCAGCATTCCTACTGAATGGGTCCCAGAGGCCTTAAAGCAGGTTGCCACGCCAAAGAGAGGGACAGAGGCGAGGTATGGAGTCATGGTGACACTGGAGCCAGGGCAGCTGACAAAGGGTGAGGTAACGTTACTTGGCAGTATCACTGGAGACGCTGTAAGTGACAATTGTGAGTTAGTTCCAGGGGGTACACATAACCAGCACTCCTTAAAGCGTCCAGGTCTGGTGACATTGAGGAGTTGGTATGCTGCGGTTAAGGTCTGAAGTAAAAGGCGAAATGATAAGTTAGTGTCATTTATGAGGGGTGATGTTAAAGAAGTAAGGACTTCAGAGGAGTGTTTGATTATCTCCCCTACCTTTCTGATGTCTAGGGGTTGGGAAATTGAGACATATTTTCTTTGAATATGGATGGTACTTACTGGCCCCCCGGGCTGATTTTTACGATAGAGCTTACCGACGACTCCTGTCTCCCACCTGGAATCCCACGGGTCTTGGATGTGGAAAAAGAGTGTCTTGTGATGCTGATAGAAGAAATGATCGATCCGTGATCCTAGCATATGTATTTGACAAGACCAATATGGGCAGC
>JADRCD010221806.1:26522-40721 GCA_019843815.1 Montemys delectorum | reverse complement strand
TTTTTTTTTTTCCTTAAAAGTGATTTGAACTCCATCAATCTTTTCATGACCTCCCTGCCCCCCCCCGCCCGCCCGCCCGCCTGCCTGCCCGCCCGCCCCCTCCTCTTCCAGGGATGGGAGAAATCGCTGGCCAGATTGTCGCTGGGCTTTGCGGTGGAGCCTCCTGGATGACGTCAGGTCCACCTGCTAAGTAAACAACTCGCTCGAGAACTTGTTTGTTCGGCCCCGGTTCCCCGACCCACCCCCACCCTTCTCCCCACCTCCTGCTCCGCCCCCTCCTGCCGCCCCAGACGGCGAGCCGGGGATGGGGGTGGGGAGGGAGGCGAGAACAAAACCGTATGCTGTATTGGCACCACCAAGTTGTGTCTGCTTGCTCCTTGGCAGTCCCCAAAGTAACGTCCTCCGTCTCCGCAGACGGAGCTGCTGGCAAATGGAGCAGGGGATTCCACGGGAAGCGCGGAAAGCCTCGAAGGGATCCGAAGCCCTTGGTGGCAGGGAGTTAAAGCCCCAGGGTAGCGCAGAGGGAGCCCGCGCGAGCTCAGCCAACGCTGATTGGCCTTTCTGTCCTGTGTGCGCCTCTGCGGCCTGGCTGGAGAGGCCGAACCTTTCTCACTCTCCACGGTCGTGGCTCCAGTCTCACGTGGGGCCAGTACTGCTAAGGGCTTCCAAGTAGTCAGTCGTGCAGCCCAGGTCACCGAAGCGGGACTTGGGAGGAAAAAAAAAAATGGCACCACTAAGGTGTGATTATTGTTTTTAAAATAGGAGGCTTTGGGGACTGACTCTATCAATGACTAGGGGAAGCAAAATAACAGGAATGAAAGCAAAGTAGAAATTGCCAGAGCCGGCTCGCAGTGTACTTCAAAACAATGTCCCGGGTGTGTGGGGGGGGGGGGGGGATGCCCCGGCTGTGTTTCTGCCACCAGGTCCCTCCTCCCATGCGCGTGGTGGGACCTAGCTGGCCTGGACAGGACTGAGGGATAGATGACAGAGAAAAGGCCGGAGGAGATCAAGGCGAGCCCTGATGGGCGTGTGACTTGAATGGGGGGGGGGGGTTGTTTCTAAGATGTCCCTCTCCACCCTTGCTCTGGGAAGGAAGTTCCTTCCTGTGGTCCTGCTGCCAGCCCCTCCCGGGCCGGGGCCTCCCGACCCTTAGCCACAGGCGTTCAATGCGCGCCGCCCCCGGGAGCACAGGCTACAGAGCTGAGCTGCCGAATCTGTCGCGCCGCGATTCCAGAGGCGCAGAAACTTTCCACAGAATAGATATAGCCAAGAAGCCGGGGTGGTGTGTGTGTGTGTGTGTGTGTGTGCAGGGGTGTGGGGGAGGTGAGGGGCGGGTGGACACACAGTTGGGCTAGGCTCCCTTCTAGCTATTCTCCGGGGAGAAAGAGCTGCTAACTTTAACAGAGCTTCAGTATAAGAGGGGATGGTGTGATGGGATGGCAGACATCAGCATCAACATGTGCCGTTTTTTAGTCTTCGCTTTCCTCAAAGACCAACTCGCCCTTTCTCTAAAGGGCAGAGCGAAGGATCTCTCTCTCTCTCTCTCTCTCTCTCTCTCTCTCTCACACACACACACACACACACACACACACACCATAAATTCAGAACCTGCAATTCTCTATAGGGAGGAAGAGGCGGCCCTAGCACCCACGCCGGTAAACACACCGCCAGGTTTGCTAGTGAAACCAACTTTTGTCATTAAGCCACAGGGCTGGTCCTGGCAAGTCCTCCTGAGCCGGGAGCGCGCGAGGAACCGGCTTTGAATCGAAGAGCTTTCTGTGAACCTTTAAAACTCGTGTCGTCCTGAGTGCTCTACTCGCAAATGGTATGCCCACTCTTTCAACTGGTCTTTTGAGTAATGAAGACTCGGGAGTCTACAGAGTCCGAATCTTTTTTTTTTTTTTTTTTTTTTTTTAAGAGTGGAAACAGCTCTTGCTAGCCTTAGGAAAGCTGCCTCCCCTCCCTTCTGAAAGGTGGGGGTTCTGCGTCTGGGCTTCACCAGCAAACCTAAATAAAATATACTCTGAATTAATTCGAAATGCTTTAGAAAAAGAGAAGAGTAGACAACCCACGTGGGAATCCTTGAAAACCCAAAGGCGGTGGATTTCCCTGGGCCTGGTGAATAAAGGTAACCGAGTAATGTAAAGGTTTCCAGAGCCTGCTGCCATTCCTCCCTCCCCTCCCCGAATACACACCCTCCCCAGTTACTTCTTGATCTCGCCAGGTGTCCTGAGAAAGTGGAGAAGAATGGTGGTCTACAAAGGAGTCTGGGCCCTCCTAAGTCAGGTTTGAATTCCTAAAGAGAAGAGAAACATTGCTTTCTCCGGGGATGAGAGAGGAATTGGGCGGGGCGGGGGGGGGGGGGGCAGGGGGAGGGATGTCTTTCACTCTTCCATCCATGAAGACACGTTTTGAGGAAATTTGACGTTCCTATCCTAGGAGTCTCCAAAGCAAGCAGTTAGAGCTGCCAGCGGGTGTCAAAGTCTGTGCAGCCCACTGCGAACTGCCTGCTCACTCTTCCCAAGATTCTCCCAGGAATCTGAGCCAGCAGCCCCCATGCGCCCCGGCTTTTCTGCGTCCCACAGTATTTAGCTTGCCTTGCAGCAGTGCCCTAGGCCACTAGCCATTCATGATGGAAGGACACACAGGGAGTGGAGAAAGCAGGTCTTGCTAGGAATTGCTGCCCTCCCGGGACTTTGAGCCACAGCCAATGGGCTGGGCCCGGGTTCGAGAGGTGAAAGTTCAGGCCCCGGGCTCGCCCCTAGCTCCGCGGCTCAAGTCGCCTCTCTCGCAGCTCCTCCACCCTCGGCCCCTCTGCAGTCCTAGCCCCGCTACCAGGGGCTGCCACGGTGGCACGTAGTTTGTTGATGGGTGGTCATAAAATATATTTATTTGCAATTCCTTGAACTCGCCCACCACCCCCGCCCCCGACATGGCCCTGAACACTGCAGGCTTTGTTCGCCTAGGCTGGCTGCTGGAGCCAGCCGGGGTTTAGCGCGCAGTGCGAGCAGACTCCAAAAAAAAAGTTGCAGTATCATAATAGGAAAACCGGGTTTCCTCAGCCTAGGGAAAATGCCAAGAGGGCAAACGGTAACGAATAGTTAGTTCTCTTTTGCACCAGTCACCCGTCGGCTCTCTGGATCACCGCAGTCTTTCACCCAAAGGCTGGGTGCCTTGGAAAGAGGGTAAGTCAAATTATGACCTGAAGTCTCCAAGTTGCTCTTAGCCACACGTGGGTCTGCGAAAGTCATTCAACGTGTTTCCAAGCAACAGTTGATCAGGGTTAATAGGTGAATAAGCCTTTTCACCACGTGGACCTTGAACCTCTATCGTGAAAATTTATTTCATTTGAAGTTTATTTTATGACGAAACCGCAAATCAACAAAATCTGAAAGACTGCTCTAGTAGGGTACTAAAGAAAGATAAATTCGTTTGAAGTGGTATCTGAGAGAGAATCTTGCACGAAATAAAGCACACCAAATGGGACCCACGGAAGAAAACAGCGTATGCGAATAATGCTTTGGAAGTAGTGGTTTAACGTTGATCTTTTTTTCTGAGTGAGCTGCTTGATCTTAAGTTACTTGTTATAAAAATATAGTCATTCACACACTTGGGCTCCTTTTTTTTTTTTCCTCTACAAACTTAGAGTTTAACATGAGCTACTTTTCTTCTTTTCTTCTTCTTTACGGCAGTTTTCTTGGTGTAACTGTGACAACATAAAATTTAAATGACTACTTCATTCGAAATCAAGAAGTGAACAATCCAGAATCACGTTTTTCTCTTTAGATAAACCTTCTTTGAGCTTATACAACTCTCCCAGAAGCCATCAACAATAAATAAGTTTAAAGACAAGGGAAAATGTTTTCTTTCACCCAGGCAGAAAGGCAAGTGTCCGCGAGGCCTGTTTTTAAGTGTTTTAGCTAGGTGAACTTGAACAAATTAGAGACCTTCTTTCTGAATGGGTTGTGTTTCCACTCTCCTCCTCAGCACTGAGAGGAAGAAGAGAAAACTGTAGCTTCTCCGGAGTCAGACCAAGGATAATCTGCAACAATGTCAAAATGAATAGAGTTGTGAAACTGGTGGAGTTACAACACCATCTGTCGTTAAACACTGGCACTACAAAATTTGGGACATAAAATAAATCATAATGAACTCTCCCAAAATAAATAATAATAATAATAATAATAATAATAATAATAATAACCTAGACATTCAATCTTTTTTAAAATATATAACTTACACTATGAAATTATCTAATACATGTTTGCTCATAGCTCTATATTTCTGTCCAGGTTATCCTTTCACAAAGCAAGTGTTCTATTATCTTCTCTGTTCCAGAGATACCATTTTAAAATTGTCTATGAATCTGCAGAGTTCGGGTCCCTCACAGTAACCCTTTGCTTTTAGTAGTTTGCTGAGGAGAACTTGGGAGACTTCAGGAACTATGGATGTCTCCATTAAATCAAACGTCAATTAGCTCGGAAGAATCAGGCTGTGTTCTTTGCTAGTATACCTTACAGCGAGAGATGTACCACATTGTATCTTTGGTTTGAGTTTGGCTGAGTCAGAAAAAAAAAATCAAAACCAAAAATGTTTCAAAGGGCAGTCAGTATTCACTTATGATTTAGAGTTGTGATTTTTAAAAGATAAAGATCAATTTGTCTGGAAAACACAGTACAAGCTAAGGATATTCTGTATAAAAGCAGAGACTTCAGCCAAAATAACTTTTTAAAACAGATAACTTTTCACATTTCAAACAAAAGCCTCTATAAAATATTGGAAATACTTTCCCCATAACACTCCAATGGCTCAGTATTTGTACTGTATATCATTTCTAAAGAACTCAAAATCTGTCACTATGGACACTGTTGCACCTTGTTAAAAAAATGACTAATTTTTTTATCTTCCTGAAAATAAAAACAAATGAAAGAAAATGAAATGCCTTGTTTATATTGATAAGACATTGACTAAAACTATACCAAATCAAATCATACAAATTGTCCAGCTGACTAAGTTAGACCAAAACAAATGTAATATGATTTAAGTTAATGGAACCAGTATTTTTCTGAAATAGCCTGTCTATAAAAGAGTAAGTTAAATATGCAGTCTGTGATTGTTACTTCTTGCTACATTGATTCAAATATGTAGACCTGCCTAACATAAAAGGTCTTTGCCTGTTGATATTTCTAACATTATTTGAGCATCAAAATTACTAGGAGATTTTTAGGTGCAAAGAAAACTGCAGGAAATTATAATTAAGTCTTCTAATTTCAAAAATTATAATGGAAAAGCCTGGGTTAAGTCCCACCCTTGGTAATTAAAATGATGATTGAATTATTCCATATTTCTAAACAGACACCACTCTCTCTCCTCTTATCCTAGAGAAAACATTTAAACACATACTTCTGGTCTTTATTTATTTTTTCTTACTCCATAAAAAATGATGGGGCTCAATGTTGGCACTAACTTTGGATGTCATTGCAATACTGAAAATGGAAACTTTTCTTGTCATATCCCTTAAAATGTATATGAGGCAGAAAGCCTGATGACTCGCTGCTTTAAATGACAATTAGTCAGAAGATTTTATGGGTAGAGAAAGGAAATGCATTGCTATTAACAATGCTATAGTTTCTGATAGGTAACTGATGGTGAGAGACGTAAAAGCAACCCCAACTCTTGATGTCTTTACCGTTATTTAAGAGAACCCATCAGCCTCTCTTTTCTACCTATTAAGGAATAACAGGACATGGTAGAAAACATGGCACTAGCTTTTTAAAGCTATGAGTAAACAAAAGAACTCTCTGAAGTCCCACAACAATGGGACTTGTAGGTTTGTTTCTGGTTGGATAACCAGATGACTCTAATAACTGTGAGTTTCTCCAAATAATACACTGAAGTGGTCAATAGTGAGAATGTTATGTAAAAGTGTACAGGCTGCTGCCCTCTCTTCCCCTTTCTTACCTTCCTTTTAATTTTGTTTTATTTTTTCTTCCCCCCGTTTCCTTCTTCTGACATTTCCTCCTCTCTGTCTAGTCTTCCTCATTGAAAACTGACCACAGATATATTTTATGTAAGAACCAATTCTGTTTTACTCAACAGGTCTTAAAAAGAGCACCATTTGAATGGATAGAAAGGTATCAGTTCATCCTATTTTCTTCTTGTCTACCTATATCTTACATCACCTAATTCATGCATGCCATCTTCCCTGATTTTGCATATCAAAGCAGCATCCATCTTTGTTCCATCTTGCATCTCCTGAAATTATTGCCTTACCATGTACCTCAGAATTTCTTACTGGATGATAGTTGACAACATTCTACCCATCTACCCTAGGTTCAGTATCTTCTTTTCCGGTCCATTATCATTGTTTTCCAAAATACTGATCATTTAAAATAAGGAAAGTTCACTACAGCCAATAATGCCAAGTAGCAAGATTTGATCTGGTTGCAGTTAATCCACATAGTAAGCATATGCTTGATTTCTTGAATTAAAGAACATAATTTTGCCAAATATATCTTATATGTTAAATAAATCCCAGTAGAATATTGTCAGATTTCTAGCTATATATCCTTTTCAGTAAATCTGTCCTCTTTGCTATCCAAACATCTGGTTAAAATGTTAGTTAGAACGACAGATTTACATTATTTTTCATATTAAAGAACTTAGTGGTTCGATGCAAAGTGTATTAAATCTGCATTCAAAGTCTCAACTGTATCATTTAATGGCTCAACAAATATTTATATGCCACCCACGGTAGTAGTCATTTTGAGAATTAAAGATGTATAAGATTAGATCCCTGCACAGAACTTATGTTCAAGTGAGAGAAATAAAACACATAAGTGGATTATTTCAATAAAACATGAATTTCAATAAACCATTATACAGAGGTAGCTCTAGTATACCATAAAACAAGGGATAATATTTCTTAAGGCTGCAGTAAAAAAACACATAGCCAGTAGTATGTGTATGTGTGTGTATGTGTGTGTGTGTGTGTGTGTGTGTGAGTGCATTTGTGTGGTGTATGTGTGTGTGAGTGTGTGTGTATGGTGTATGTGTGTTTTGTGTGTGTGTGTGTGTGAGTGCGTTTGTGTGGTGTATGTGTGTGTGAGTGTGTGTGTATGGTGTATGTGTGTTTTGTGTGTGTGTGTGTGTGTGTGTGTGTATTGATAATTTACAAAGAGATCTAAGAATACAGCTCTTACATGAAACATGAAATTCCCCAAATAGCTGTAACTAAGTAGCTGCCTCCAGAACTCGAACATCATAAATTTGTGATAAAAAGTGTTTATATCAAAGACCATGGTGTGTTTAACACATAGGAAGAGATTAAGTACATCACCTGAATTATCTTTTGTTACCCTTACACACAGAATATATTTATCAAGCTTGTTTACACTTTGTCATGCTCTTGCCACAGGAAATTAGTTGATGGTAGGAAGGCAGTCACTGGGTTTCCTTCTCAGTATCTTCTCCAATCTCCCTGAGAAAATGTTATTTCCCAATTTCTTCCATGACTCACTTTCTCTGTCACATGAAGGTGTATGCTAATTTTCCTCTACTCTTCCCTCCCTCCTTCCCCTCCTTCCTTCTCTCCCTCTCTTTCTCCTCCTCCCCTCTCTTCCTCCCCCCTCCCTCCATCCCCTTTTCCCCCATTTCTAACACTCTCCTTCCTTTGTCCTTTCCTTCCTTTCTCCTTTATTTCTTCTCCTGTCTTCTTCTGTCTTATCCTTTTTCTTCTAAGCAGTGTTTTCTACAAAGCAGAGGTGGACTGCCCAAACCATTGGATATCAGACTCATGAAGAAGCAGAGGAACTTAAACATTTATACTGCCCCCTCCATGAAATTCATTTATATATCTCAATTAGGAAAAGGTTTGGGATTTCAATTAAGCTTTCAGAACGAATTCTGTAGCTAGAGTATCAATGAAAATAGAAGAGTTTTGTGAAAGGCAGTTACTGAATTATTTGGGATAGTGCATTATTTGCAAACAATTTAGAAAATAAACAATATATAATTGGATCTCGTCATTAAGATAGTACTAACATGATAGTTGGTGACAGGAAAATGCATTTTAAATATTATATGGTAGAAGAGTATCATACAAAGTTACCAAAAGGACACATCAAAGAAACATATGGTTGTGATGCCCATTATGTTGACTTAACAATATTCTTCCCTCCAAGAATTAGAGATCTTCTGTTCTTAACAAGAATGTTGTTCCACAATTAGCCTGTGGAACAAGCAGTAACATTCTGTATGATAGTATAATGTGGAGAGCTGTGACATGCTGAGCCTTAAAATGGCGCTGGTCTCCACCTTCTGCTAGCTGGACAGCGAGCGCTCTCCATGATAAACAACTCCTTCTTTGGCAAGGGGCGGTGTCAGAAATGGTGTGATGCAACCATTGGCCAATAGTGAAGCAGTACGCTCCCAGCGCTGATTGGCTTGGGGATAGTATATCTGGACTGGCCTGCCAGGGGGAGCAGGAGAAGCTTGCAGATTGTTAAAGGTTCCTGAATAAACCACTAGAAGAAGAGCTCGGTGTGACATCTTTCTCACTGGTCAAGATGGTCGCCACAGTATGACACTGAGTTTATAAAAGATGGTGCTTGTTATCTAGGCCCTCAATCTTCACACACTCTGGGAAGTGATTCTACATGTGCAGCTTTATGGACGATCTGAAATAACCTTGGTATTTGCAAAGTGGGCCACAGAGCCTTCTGTCCCCAACACGTCTCCTTGAGATGACTGGTGCCTTCTGCAACAAGGTGACTGCACTTTTATGAGGGAAAGAGTCATCAGGCAACCTGTCCCTGAATATGGAAGTGTCACCAACTGTTAATTGATGTGTCTTTTGGATTAAAGTTGACATATCAGGAAATTGTCACAAAGCAACAATTACCTA
Organism: Montemys delectorum; assembly: GCA_019843815.1. NCBI lineage: Eukaryota > Metazoa > Chordata > Mammalia > Rodentia > Muridae > Montemys > Montemys delectorum. Next base: position 31,816 of record JADRCD010221806.1, on the reverse strand, counting down.
ACTCAACTGTAGTCTGAACGGCTAAAGTTCAGGAGTAGTTCAGGTTCTCTAGTACCTTTCAAGTTAATACCAAAGAAGACTTATTTCATTCATAGAAAAAGTAATTTATTGAATAACTGTTTTTGAACCAATTTTTGAAAAGACAGTCACCTCTGTGTCTTTCAGAATTGTTCCTGGTAAACATAATAATGCTGGGTTTCCTCCAAGCCTAGAGCATAAGTTAAATGTAAAATTACATTTTAATCTTTCCTTTTTATTTTCTTTACTAAAACCAGTAGAAATATGGGTTATGTACAGGATTTCTACATACAATGCATAATAATGAACTGGCAGGTTATCTGAATGTCACGTCATCCACTGTCTCTGATCACATGAGTTTCTTGTTTATATAGAACTCATTTACATATAGTACATTTTAACTTGGCAATTTCCTATTTAGGCCTACCAAAAATCATACAAGAATAAGCCCACTTACTCTGTAATTCCTTTGAACAAGATCATTGTTTAAGCATTTTCCATTTTGCTTCTGGTAAGTGAATCTTTGAAAACCTGTGAGAATGTATGATAAGCTTCTCACTTTCTATTTAATCACAAGAAATTCCCATGGTCTCTTGAAGTTTTCCTAATTAGGTTATAGCACAGTTACAGTACTTGACTAGAGAAGGTCAGATAAAGTTCTAAATGAGTTAAGGAAAAAAAATCAGCAAATCAATAGTGTGTTTTTACTAAAGTACACGTACTAGAAAAAGTTCATTGCTTAACCTATTAATAACTGCGATTGCTGCCTATACATTATTAACAGTACTATGCCCAGTTAATTCCTTAAAAGTTGAACTCATGCACAGCTATATCTAGATTATGATAATATTGACTATATAATCCATTTTGAAAATAACAAGAGTGCCTTGTGAATTTAAAGAAACATATATATAAAAACTTGGTACATAAACTATATCATACAATGAATATGTGTTTTTCTGCTAAATATTAGTTATTTTCATACAAGTCTCAGAAAAATTAATGAACACCAAGTGCCTTGTAGACTTTGTATAAGAAATCTTTGAGACAATATTGTAGGTTTTTCATGATCATAAGTAAATATGGCCTGTCCTCAGAATCTATAATGTGTTAGACACATAAATTTATGCCAATGTGAGAGTTCATTTCCTTATCCAAAGATTCTTACATTTCCTGAGTTATTTTTGAAGTTAAAAAATCTTTTCATTGCATCTATGATCCTTTGTCCATCATGTTGTTGATTCATCTTCTATAACAATTCTCTTTTCCACCTCCTCACTATATTCTGTGAATCAGGATCAAAGACAAAGATGTCTGAACTGGTGAAAGAAATGTATGATATTTTAACCAATTGAAGAAAACTCATTGATACTGTCTATGGTTTTTTTTCAAGTAAGTAGGTCATTAAGGATCATAAATCATAAAGTGTCTTTGCAAGAAAAAAATTGAAGATCTGTTAGGTAAAATTCCATGTAAGTTATTGGATAAGCCCATGTACAATCAGGTTCAGATAATTTTTTTTATAAATGACATAAATTTGTATGTTTAAGGATAATAATATTGGTGGAAATTATTACTCTGTGGGTAAATGATTACTTAAAAGTAACCATCTGAGGCAATCTGACTTCCAAAATATGGTTCCTAAGATGAACTCATACCTTACAGACTTCATCAGGGAAATGTGGTACACAAATGTGAGACTTTCAAAGGACCGGAAGTGAACAGCTGTTCAAATGTAGAATTAGATAAAGTGCAGTCATGAAATATAGACCTTTTACTTCCCAAATTTGGTTCACTTATGTTTCACTCAGCAAATATTTATTTAGTCCATGTTATTTGCCTGTCAATATTTAATATCTTAGTATCATAATCTTATGGCTAGATGGGAGTTTAGAGGCCACTTTATCTAAGATTCTTCCCAAAGAAAGATTGAAGTATGGATTTTACTCATGAAGTGATATTTCATGGAGTCTTTACAAGGACCTAGAGTTCTAACATGGTTGACTCTCCAAGCTCTTTCCAAAATCATGTAGATTTGTAAGTGAATATGCTCAGAGTTGTCTTGACGCCATGTTGAACAGTTTGCCACTGCAAGTTTGTAACCTAAACTGGTGTGTGACACGTTAAGTTCACTTGAGATTGTCATTCCCCTGGCAAAATGAATTTATATATATGTATGTATGCATATATAGGTGTATATATACATATATATATTACATTTGTGTATGTAAAATGTTATTATAAAAGAAGAGAGACAATTGGAATGATTATTAGTATGAAATTTTGGTTTCTTGTTTTTTAATAGATATGAAAAAATAATCACAAAAGAAAATATTGATCTCATTTAAAGTAGTTTGGGATTGTTATATAATCAGATTAACTGGATACTATATTAATGTAAGAGTTATTAAGGAGTGAGTGGTTAAACAAATTATGACACACCTATACCATGAAATACTACTCAACAATAAAATAGAATTTACTTATTTGAATTTATGAAGGATATTATGTTGAGTAATGAGAGGGTTACATAGTGTAACCATTTAGATAGCATATTCAAATAACCAAATTGTGAAGGTCATGGAAAAGTTAGCAGATTTCAGGCATTGGACATCATTAAATAGATGGGTGGGTCTAATTGTAAAGGGTAGCCGAGACATATTTCTTGTGATGGGGCATTCTAAGTATTAAATTACCTGATATTTATAATTTTTTTACATGTGGGCAAATGTCACAGAACTATCTTATAGCATACTAGTACAATTTCTTGGTTTGCTTGTTATACTATCTTTAAAACAATAGTTTTGAGTGAGCCTGAGCACATTTTATACAGGCCCTCTCAAAGTATTTGATCTTCTTGTTACTACTATGTAATTGATTAAATGTAGAACATTAATGTTTAAATGTATAAAACAATGAAGAAAATCAAGGATTGGAAGAGGACACAGGGGTTGTACTAGGACCAGGGGACATAGCTGCTTGCTCAGTTCAAAGCAGGCCATTTTTAATGCCTGTAGATAGTATTTAGGACCATATAAAACTCTCAAATACTCACTAATCTCAATTCTACCTGTTTCTAGATGTCTAAGTGTAATAGTGACGTTTAAAAGATGAAAGCAATCTGGACACCATGTTGCCACTCGCTCCATCATATGAGTATGTTTCACCCAATAAAACCGTGAGCCTGGAAATGAATGGCTTTGTGTGTTGTGTGTTGTGCTGAGTAGACACAGGGACACACTTATTTTTGTGTGGTCCACCCTGGGGATTACAAAATGATTTTTCCTTTCTACATATCCACAAGCTTGGTTTGAGGTACTCGGAGATCAAAGGCTAGACTCCAACACAGTTAGAAAGAGATTGAGCAAAGAAGGAATCCAATTAATTGTGTTAATTGGATTTTAAATAAAATTCAAAGAAAACATGCTCAAAGATATAAATAGTCAAGACTTTCCTTCTGAAATATGAAAGCTATTATTGTTTAAATTTCTGATTATATGGATTAACTCCAAATCAATCTCTAGAAAATCATAACTAAAATATGTAAGAAACTGATTAACCTAAGTTCTGTTGTCTATATGTTATCATTTGTTGGGCTGGAAATATTACATAATTGTAAAGAATATGAGCTACTCTTCCAGAGACTCTGACTTTGATCTAAACACCTACATGTAGTATCCTGTAACCCCTGTAAATTCTGCTTCAAGTGACCTGACATCTTGTCCAAACTACACACACACACACACACACACACACACACACACATCTTTAAAATATAGTGTCATTCATTGTATCTTAGCATGCATTTTCCCAGTTTGTTTACATAGTATAGACCCCAGCATGCACATGGTAACACAGGCATGAATTTTTTAATGTAAATGTATCATAGACATTTATATATGCAATTAAAGCTAGAGCTCTATAAAAAAATTTAAGAGCACCAACTATGACAGTGTATGATTGAACCATGATTTCATCAATCAAATATCATGTAAATTAGTTCCTGACAGCGTGTTAAAATTTTCTGCAATAATTATAAACGTGCCTATTTGATCTCATAACTGTTACTATCGCCTTATATCTTTTAGAAGGCTGCAATTAAATGGAAACTTTCATGGTTTCTTTTATCTTCTTGATATGCAGTTCTTTTTATTACTATAAAGTGTCTCTCTCCATTCTTTTTCATGTTTTAAATTTATTTCCAAGGGTGACTTCAGCAGTTCCAATAAATATTTGGAAGTGTCATATTTCTGTTTGATTTAAGGAACATTTCATTTTTCTTGAATTTTTTTAATCAAAAAACTATCTATAATGTTACTTTAGTTCTGTGAATTTGGTATTTTAACACTTTTATTTTGTTTCTGATGACTTTATTAGATTTTTGGGAGAACATTGTTTATTTATTATTTGTAATTTAGTGGTATCTAAGTCTCCTTTGTACCCTAGCACAGGAACACTTAAAAACCAAAAATCTCATGTATGATTATAAAGAAGGTTGATCGATGAATGATACATACCCACCAATAAGAACTTGTTAATTGGATTATTCGAATACTCCGAATGCTCTCTTGTTTGATGTTTGGTTGATTTATCTAAGAAAACCAGGAAAATCCCTGCTCTATCTGTTCATTATGTAATCCTCTGATTCAGTGTTATTGATTGTTATATAGTTATTCCATCACTAATCCCAAGGTAATATTTCTGAATCAGGGAAACAATATTTATCTGGTGTGATGGTGAATACCCGTATTTTCCAGCATGCTTGAAAATGAGTCACAAGGGTTGTGAGTCAGAACAATGAGAACCTCTGCCTCAGAAACAATACAAAAAAAAAAAAAAAAGGAAGAAAGGAAGGGAGGAAGGAAAAAATGAAGGAAGAAGGGAAGGACGTAGTGCAGGGATAGAGAGAGGGAGGGAGAAAGAATGCAAACACTCTACAATTGTCAATGGATAGACTCTGGAAGATCAACTGCACACCCTTGAGTCTGAGTGGTGGGTTAGCTCTGTTGCTCACTACTGCTTTGAAACATTCAATAGGAATAAAAGACCACATGGACCCTAAGGAAGAAAGCAGCTCAAATTCCAGTCTCTAATATTCCAGTTCTGGAATTTGAGTTCTACTGAGTGTATAGTTTCATTATATTAAATCATGGAAACATGTTGTTGAAACTGTTGAATTTTATTACTTTTGAAAAGTGTTCCAGTTTCTAGATATTTTTGCAAAGTAACAGTAGTAATGTTGGTCTTGTGTTCTTTTGGGTGAGATCGTATTTCTC
>JADRCD010221806.1:8993-26422 GCA_019843815.1 Montemys delectorum | reverse complement strand
TATAGTTATTCCATCACTAATCCCAAGGTAATATTTCTGAATCAGGGAAACAATATTTATCTGGTGTGATGGTGAATACCCGTATTTTCCAGCATGCTTGAAAATGAGTCACAAGAGTTGTGAGTCAGAACAATGAGAACCTCTGCCTCAGAAACAATACAAAAAAAAAAAAAAAAAAAAAAAAGGAAGAAAGGGAGGGAGGAAGGAAAAAATGAAGGAAGAAGGGAAGGACGTAGTGCAGGGATAGAGAGAGGGAGGGAGAAAGAATGCAAACACTCTACAATTGTCAATGGATAGACTCTGGAAGATCAACTGCACACCCTTGAGTCTGAGTGGTGGGTTAGCTCTGTTGCTCACTACCGCTTTGAAACATTCAAAAGGAATAAGAGACCACATGGGCCCTAAGGAAGAAAGCAGCTCAAATTCCAGTCTCTAATATTCCAGTTCTGGAATTTGAGTTCTACTGAGTGTATAGTTTCATTATATTAAATCATAGAAACATGTTGTTGAAACTGTTGAATTTTATTACTTTTGAAAAAGTGTTCCAGTTTCTAGATATTTTTGCAAAGTAATAGTAGTAATGTTGGTCTTGTGTTCTTTTGGGTGAGATCGTATTTCTCTTCTGCAGCTTTGAAATTATATATATATGTATATATATATATACATATATATACATATATATACATATATATAAGTTTTATATATATATGTATATATATATATATATCAGAATATTACACAATTTGGAGAGTCTTTGAGAACATACAGTGTTGGGATTGATTCTGAACTACACATAAAACCTGGTGTGATTCTGCTGATGGCTGAGATGCTGATGTAACAATCAGCAGTTGGAGGGAGGCAGAGGCAGCCGGGTTAGATGTTCAAAGTCATCCATGGCTATGTAAAAAGTTTGAGGCTAGTCTCAGTGCATGAAACACTAGAGTAAGAAGGAATATTTGTCCTTTTTCCAGATAAGTAAACTTGGGCCTTTCCACTTATTACTTCCTTGCCATCCCATTGGATGCTTTTCTTCCCCAATTCCTAGTGGGAGCATAATGAAGATCCCCAGTCCATCCTCCACTTTTATGGAGTGTTCATTTTAGTATTTCTTATTTTTTTGTCCCTGGCTTGAATTTAGGTTTGTTTCTCAATACCTATGTATATCATTGAATTTTCTTGGTACTTCTGTTTGTTTCTGTTTTAGAAGGTTTTTCAAATATTGAATCTTTATATTTTAAGTGGCTGCATTTTTCGTGCCATATTTTTCTACCTTATTTTACAGTTCTCTTACGTTTACATCTGTGCATGGTTGTATTTTGTACTGTACTTTAAGTCTGTGCATTCCATAACAGATCTATTTTAGCATGTTTATCAGATTTTTGCATGATGTTTATTTTACTCATTTTCTGATTTTTACTTTTGATGTTTAATTGGCTTAAATCAGTAAAATGTGAGGGAGTTTCTAAGTCCTTGACTCAGTTCCCACAGCTGCCGCACCCATGGCTGTGATTAATATTCTGACAAAAGGAAGGGCTTAGGGAGAGAGGGTTTACTTTTAGCTCACAGTTCATGGTATAGTGTGCATCAGGGAAGGAAAGTTAGGTGGGAGGAGCTTGAAGCAGCAAGTCACATGTTATCCATAAGCAGGATAGGAGAGCTGTGGGTGTGTAATGCTGTTCAGTTCATTTTATCTGTTTATATAGTCCAAGATCCCTTGCTGAGGGAGCAGTCCTGCCCACAGCCAAGATGGGTCCTCCCACATCAATTAATGCAAATCAAGATAATCCCCCACAAGCATGCCCAGAGGCCTGTCCCAGGGATTCTAGAGTCTGTCAAGTTGACAATTAACACTAGCCATCACAGTCCCAATTCTGGCTTCAGTCCCTTTATCAGGACTAACTCTGTACCATGTGAAAGGCACCATATTGTAAATAGGATAAACATATTATACTTGTCTAATCTGAATATTTGTAAAACCATAGCAGGACAGGTGGGTGAATCGGAGCCATATGTAAACTAATCACACTTAAAAATTAATAAACTAGTATTATTTATTTTACCTGTGTGTAAAATTTACAACCAGGTGTTTAGGAGTAAGAGAACCAGAGGAATAATTGGATAATTATAGAATAATTATCATGAATTATAGCAATCATATCTGGGATCTGTATAAAGGGACCCACTATGAAGTCTCTATGGTCCAATGCTGTTTCTTCCACGGGAATGGCACATTGTTCTTCCAGTTTAATAACATTATGAAATCAAGTGCTTGTTAGGATACTGAATTCTGATAAAAGCTCATGGTTAAACCTGTTTACTAGTGATGGAATAGCCCATAGTTAGAAAACTACATTTCGAAGCTCAGTATATATGTGGAGTATGTAGTTCATATGTTCTTTACTACAAAAATTAAACAATGCCTAAAAATATGATACAGAAAATAATATGTGTAAAACTAATGGAAAGAAATACAAAGTGAAATACAAAGAAATACAAAGAAATTGAAGTGAATTTCACAACATTCTATATATCACAAAACGTTATCATCTTTGATGCTTTTCACTTGTATCTAAAGCTTTAAAAGTGTAAAATACTTGCAGGTGTATGTTAAAAAGAGGTGAATTATCATGATGATTCATTTAAAGAACCTTACCCAGAAGGAAATGAATGGACCATCCCCAGCATGCCTTTGGATATCAGGTAAGTGAAGGTTAAGTCCAGATTCCTCACCACAAAGAACTGTATGTCTCCAAATATTCATGCACAGAAGGTTTGGGTAACACAGTTTACATAACGGCACATTTGTTTATTTTCATATTCAATAATTCTGTAATAATGTACACATTGTGAAAGGTTTCCACATTGATGTACTAAAGCCTATCTAGCACATATAGCTAGACTGCCAGTCTATAACTTTGTCAGGATTGAATAACAAGAGTTCTCCAAGGGATTCTGAATTTTAGTTTGAGGAATCTATTGGTGGAGAGTGGTGAGTTTATTGTTTCCTTGTCAAACTCTTTACCCACTGAGCAATATCATATCAACTGAACCTGGTATTCTGAGACTCACTGTTTTTCTAGCTAGCCTTCTTCAAGTAGCTTCCTACAATGGTGATATTTACTCATCGTTCTTCAGTGATTTTTGGCTTTTAGTTCACCCTACTGCTACAATCTTTCCCTCTAAATCTCCATGTGCCAAACCCCTGGTCACCACAGTTTCTGCAAGTCAGCAAATTTAATACTTTACAAATTTATATTTTGTTTCATAGATAGAATTATTCTATTATTTTCTACTTACTTATTTTTTCACCAGAAATTTTTATTTTATAGTTTTTTATATTTAATTACTATGACTTTGAACCAAGGAAAAAAGCATGACTCAAAATATTACCAGTTTTATTACTTATTAAAATTATATATTTTTACTGTATCTCTGATTATGTTCAAATTGACTAAAAATACAAATTGAGCTAAGTATAAATATTGTGCAAGAGGGATGTGTGTGAAATGAATTTTTGGTATTCTAAAAAATACATTTTTTCCTAATGTCTATCTAATTCCTTTGTAAATTATGATTTATATTCACCAGGCTAAGAGAAAGTAACTGTTATTATCTTTTTGATTAACATTTTAAAATAAGATGAAATTTTGATAAATGTAAATGATGATATTAAGTACATAAGCAAAGGAGTTCTGTTAATGGCTTCACATTGACCCACTGCTTTTTTTCAATAGATTTACTTGTTTTTTTTTTTATTTTTACAAGATCTCTTTGTTTACCAAACCCTATAGAATACAATCATATAGTGAAAACCATTTCTTTGTTTTATCCTTTGGATTAGAGCTTTGTATATATAGCAAGAAGTAAATGTCTTAGTTGGTAAAAGCAACAGAAGTCTTTAGTTTGTATCCACAGTACCTAGAAAATAAGCTGGGCACAGCTGAGCATGTGTCTAACTCCAGAGCCTGGGATGAGAGATAGAAACAGGTGGATCCCTGGAGCTCACTGGTCAGCTAGCATAGGCAGTCAGTGAATACCAGTCTTAGGAATAGCCTCTCAAGAAAGGTGTACAGAAAGCAAGGAAAATATCTGATGTTGAACTCTGATCTTCACATGCATGCAAAATGTATATATTCACATGTTTAAACAGATAGATAGATAGATAGATAGATAGATAGATAGATAGATAGATAGAAAAAATGATTAAGAAAGTCCGGCTTTCACTGATATAACTCAGGTGAAATAGTTGAGGACTTTCTATCCTGCGCAGATCAATAATTCCTTTTGATTCTTAAATAGTATTTCTTTGTATAGATGTTATAAAATTCCTTTCGCTTATTTCCTTACTGATAGTACTTGTGTTACTTCAGATTTGGGGGTGCTGGGATGGGTTCTGAAGGTAAAAATACAGTTACCTCTAACTATTTATTTGGAAGTTTAGCAATGTTAAATGTGAAACAAACAAATGTCATTTTTTGTTCAGTTGTCCTTGGTATGTTAATTACTCTTGTATTTCTGAATATGTGGTTGAAAAACAGCTGAAAATTCCACATGAAACAAAAGGTAGGGATTGAGTGGGATGAGGCCATTTCACAGGGTTCTGTTCCGCTATTTTTTTATCAGGTCTCCCAGAAGCCCTCCTCTCACGTACTACCAGCTCTATGCACTGACAACAACTGAAAATGGAGAAAAATCTAAGACTGCTTTCTCTAGATAAATAATATTTCATCAGTTGAAGTTGAGTCAACCAAGCCAGACAAATTAGGATCGTGTTAGCAAGGAGACTAAAGGAAATGGTGGCAAATATGGAAGCAGTGTTGTTTGCTGCGAGACTGATCTCTTTGTACTAACTTATGTTTCTTTTTCATTTGAGGTCTTCTCTGTTGTTACTAGTACTTTTCAAAAAAAAACAAAAAAACAAAAAAAAAAACGTGAATTTTCTTTCCAATACCACTACATGGTAAGATAGAATTTATTTGTCTAATACATTTTACAAGTTAGCAAATGTTCCAAGTTTTAGGTAAAGTATAAGCCCTCATTTATTTTTTCTATATTCAGATTACAGAAGCTCATTCATGCAGAAGGAATACTTGGGGTCCTCAGTGCAAAAGTCCTCCCCTCAACCGTTTCAAGAGAGGTACCCTCAGCATTTTGTTCTTTTCTGGAACCATTAAGCCAGCCACCTTTGGTAGAACTCAAAATATTACGTCTAATATATACCAGCTGTGAAAGGGTAACCTTGAATTTAAGATATGGTAGACTAGAAAGAAAAGCTTTTATCATAACTTCCTATGTACATTTTCATCAAGTCATGTGGTATACATCTGGATGGGTCTTTGATAGCTGTGTGCTTAAAAAAAATACTGACATATTCTAAAATGTTATATATTTTCTTTTTTCCAATCATTTGAAAAGGTGAATATTAAATATAATCAAAAGTTATATAGTTACAAATTATATTCTTAGGATCTAAATTTGCTACCTACTTTGACTGAACAAGAAAAAAGATTGGAGCAAGTATTAAACAATTAAACTCTTACAAGCACATCATCTTTCATCTAATCTTCCCAAAATACATAAAAATAGATTTTATTTTCTATTTGCAAAGGACAATATTTTGGATCCATTAAGTAATTTTTCTTATGTCATAAACACACACACACACACACAGACACACACACACACACACACACACACACACACACAATGGCTCTTGATCAGAGATAAGATAGCAATTCCTATGTTTTATTATTATCCATTTAAAATGTTAAGGGCAATCCAACAACTAAACAGAAGAAATATTAATATGAACATAGGTATCATCAGTTTATTCTTTTAAAAAAACTGGATAGAGTTGAACAGTGGAATGTATAAAATCAAAGAAAATATAAAATTTAATGTAGACTCTATCTTCCATATTATCTTTATTTTCATAAGTTATAGTAAAAAGGTTCTTATATTCTGATATCTAAGCAATGGTTACTTTTATTCCACTATAAAATGGATTTAGAGTATCAGAAAAGACATGAAAATTTCATGCCGGGCAGTCGTGCCGCACACCTTTAATCCCAGCACTTGGGAGGCAGAGGCAGGCTGTTTTCTGAGTTCGAGGCCAGCCTAACAAAATGTAAAAGAAACCAAAACCAAAATAACACATATTTTGGGCAGAGACAGTATTGAAGAAGGAATCCTCAAATAATTAAACTCTGCTGAGTTTTATGGTATGCGACCAGGATAAGGGGGAATTATGACAAAAGAACTTAATAATATGTATGTTAACACATATATAAAATATATTATATATCCATATATAATATATCTCTATATCTATATCTATAAAACTGTCCCAGACAGTCTGTATAATATAGGTGAGGTTCTTCATTTACAAATGATAATTAATGGCCAAAGCTTTGCTGGCAAAAATGAGGCTTTTTATTAAATAATTATACGTGCTTAAGAGACAAATAATGGCCAGAGCAACAGAAGGTCAAACCCACCTTGGCAGAATCCTTAAGGCCAAGTGCACACAGTCAAAGAAGTGATGGCTTCTTTGATAGGTGTGTGTGTGTGTGTGTGTGTGTGTGTGTGTGTGTATTATGTGTGCTGTGTATGTGTGTGTATTATGTGTTCTATGTATATGTATGCATTGTGTGTGTATTATGTCTGTGTGTTTGTACACACACGTGCTTGAATACGTGAATGTGTATTTTAGCATGGAGATGAGTGTCTGAAGGCAAGTGAGAAACAACACCTAGAATTTTTTACTGATGGATAAACCACTCAGATATTACTACTAATTATTGAAATTATGGTTAGACTTTTTTTATGCTATGTCCATTAGAACAAGAGATCTGTTATGTTACTTTTTCGTCTTATAAGGGGAATGCTGATGTAATTATTTTTAAGAGAATCAAATATCTGTGTATTCTGAACAAGCATCATCTTATCTAGTGATAGGAGAAATGTTCAGGTATGGACATTTTTTTATTCAACTTAATGCCTATTCTGTTTTAATTGAAAATATTCATGATCCCACAGGTAATAATATATCTTACAATATACATTTTAAAAACCAATGATGTCCCTAAAGTAAACACAGGATCTACACTGGTCCGCACCATATCCTCTACTCATACGTTATAGCTTGCACGTCAGTGTTTTTGTAGGACTCATGAGTATATGAATGAGTGGGTCCCTTAGCCTTTTTTCCTTCTGTTAGGTTGCTTTGTTCAACTTTGCTGATGGTTTTTTGTTTTATCTTATTATGTTTCATTTTGTTGTTTCCAATTAGAAAGGTGGTTCTCAACTGGTAGCCCACAACCCCTATGGGGTAACATATCAGATATCCTTCAATTCACATATTTACATTACAATTCATAGCTACATCAAAATTACAATTATGAAGTAGCAATGAAATGAATTTTATGGTTGAGGATCTACAACTTGAAAAACTACAGTTCTTCTTAAAAGGTCATAACACAAGGAAGGTTCAGGACCACTGTCTTAAAAGCCTGTTCTTTTCAAATAAGAGACAGAAAGACAGTGGACCATGATGGGAGGGAAGGTGGGGAAGAGCTGGGGGGACGGGGACTAGAAGGAGGAGGACGTATATCTAGGACATATTCTATGAGAAAATAATCTATTTTCAATGAAATGTAAGAAAAATAAAATGGCATTAAAAACCCAATGTATATGTCATATAATTTTCTCTTATTTAGCAATGTCTTTGCTTCTCTAATCTTTTATTCTGCAGAATGACTGCCCTGCAGTCCTCAAAACTTGCCATGCCATTGGTGTCCCCTCTGTCCCAATGTGTCTCTTTCTTTATCTATCTCCGACAGACTCATCTATTACTCCTAACCTCAGCTCATCCTCATACCTTCCCTCTGACAGCACTACTTAGATTCCCTTCACAGTCAATTCAATAACTCTCCCTAGCTCTCATTTGACTGTTATGTTTGATCAGTGTTGACCAAAATATCCCTCTGTGTGGTTTCTCCTTTTTAAACTCTAAGTTGTTTGAGAGTAAGGGAAAACTGCAAGTGTTTCTCAAAGACACGCCACTTTCAGACAGGCTCCAATAGATACAGATTGAATGAAGTGTTTAGTGAATGAATGACAGTCACTCAATACGATATTTAAAATAGAGAGAGGACAAATATCTTCAATGCTGATTCAATGCAGACCAAAGCCACAATTCACAGAAGCTGTGTTAAGAGGAAGAGATTCACATTAATAATCCAGACACTATTGTGAATACCAACAAGTGCTTTCTGTCAGGAGCCTGATATAGCTGTCTCCCGAGAGGCTCTGCCAGTGTCTGACAAATACAGAGGTGGACGCTTTCAGCTAACGATTGGACTGGGCACAGGGTCCCCAATCGGGGAGCTAGAGAAAGCACCAAAGGAGCTGAAGGGGTTTGTAGCCCCTTAGGAGGAACAACAGTATGAGCCAACCAGAACCCCCTGATCTCCCAGGATCTACCACCATGGCTCCAGCTGTAGCAGGGGATGGCCTTGTCAGTCATCAGTGGGAGGAGAGGCCCTTGTTCCTGGAAAGGATCAATGCCCCAGTGTAGAGGAATGCTAGAACAGGTGGCTTGGGGAGCAGGGTGAGGGGGAATGGGATAAGCGGTTTTAGGGAGCTAGGTTCCAGGAAAGGGACATTTGAAATCTAAATAAGGAAGTTATCTAATAAAAAAACTTTTTAAAAAAGAAAATCACAAAAGAAGGGTGTCAATAATGATCCAATGGTAATTTAAATATGTGGCCACACAGATTGTACTGGTTAAAGACAAACAAACAAAAGAGATATGGATATGGGAAAAAGTCTTGTAGGGAAATTAAAGGGTGATACAAGTGTGAGGGAGATGAGAGACCATGGGGGCAAGAGAGAAAATGCATTGCATACTTGCATGAAACCATCAACCAAGTTTATCAGAAAACAAAAATTGAATAAAATTTACCAAGGAAGGATTAATTACATGAGACAATTTTTTTAAAAAAATAAGCCATAGACTATTAAAGAAAATGAAAGACAATACCTTTCCTTCTAATCAACTGCCCTTGAGAAATGAAGATAAACAATGCAAATTTCTCAATTGAATATGATTGAAACACTCCAAGGTTTCATAGGGAAAGTCAAATAAATAATGTGCTGCCAGTTAGAAACCATTCCTATATTACCACTCCACTGGGGATTCTCATCACATCAACTGCTTTGATGTGGTGGTGGAGACTCAGAAGCAACCTTGTTGGTAATTGAAGAGCAGATGCTTATCCTGTTAACTAAGTAAACTAACTTTGCCGGAGAATTGCACTCATTATAAATGAGTGTTACAGTTGATTATTAAAACCAACTTTAGGAATCCATATACCGTGGGCTGCTCTGATATAGTTTCAATTTAACTACAAACACACAATTACAAACTCAAACATACACACGCATACCCCCCCCACATACAAAACTATCTCAGAAATAAAACACACTACTTTCCTAGAAATAAACACACACACACACACACACACACACACACACACACTACTGCTGTAGAAATAAATTTTCTGATAAATCTGGAATACTCTTCAAGCATATGTGAATACTTGCTTTTTACTTTTATTGTATTGATGTACAGTATGTTCTGACAAAATTCTCTGGGAATTTGGACAATAGAATTTTGGTTCACTTAAAAGGACAATATGTTAATATGTAATGTCTGAGTATTTTTAACTAGAGGCTTTACAAATATGATGCAAATATTTGTTAAATAGAACTCATTCTATAATCTAGCTTGAGAACTTAATACATGTTAAAACACAAGTATTAATATACATTATTTAAAAATAACAAAGAATTCTGATGTTAGGACAACCTATATATTTAATGGATATATTTTCCAAGACTGTCTCATTCTAATACAAAGTATAAAACCAGTGTGTTCCCCAAACCACATTCAAAATTTATTATATTAATTCATAAAACTAGTAAACTTCAAGGCCCAGTGTATGGATGAAGCCATCCACAGAATCAGGGCAAAAAAGTGGAAATGTCTGACTTGGTCCCAAAACAGTATGATTGTTCTGGGTAATGTACACAAGGTTTTCTCTAAACCTTATGCCATGCTTGAGACACAATTATAGAAAAAAAAGTGGTCTAGGGCAATGGGTCCTGGGATAAAGTACCTGCTACAAAAGCATGAAGTTCTCAGTTTGGATTCCCACAAAACACACACACACACACACACACACACACACACACACACACACACACACACCACACAAAGATTTTTTTTTAAAAAAAAAGGCGAATTGGCTCATAGTAGTAGTTAAATTAAGGTGTTTGCAGTGGTGATGTTTCTGAGGCTCCACGTACTCTTTACTGTGACAACATTTGGAAAACATTTTTGATTCTCATTTAACATATATAGCCAATAACCTATAACAGAATAAAATATAACGGATTAGAAGTCATTCTTCAGAAAATTTCAACAAACGTTATTCAAAGCCCCATTTCAATGCTTCCATTTCAAACTCCATGGTTACCCCACCCACTCCTCCGCAGCTAGTGAGAGTGCATTTAGGTGCTGCCTATAGGTTTGGAAATGGCGTACGTTCATGTTCCATGTCAGAAAAATCCTACTAAGGAATTATTTCTTTTTTATTAGATTTTTTTATTTACATGTCATTCAATTTTTCTTTTCACAGGTTCCACTCCAAATAAAATAAAATAAAATAAAATAACAAAAACAAACCCCTGTCCCTTCCCCCCTCCCCCTGCTTACCACCACACCCTTTCCTGCTTATTGGATCCGTCGTTCCCCTACACTGGGGCATAGAATAAGGAATTATTTCTTTCTCCTGATATTTTGTCCAGTGGATAGCTAAAGGATCCAATTCATAGCATTATTTTGACAAAATTTTAGAATCTAACTTTTCTTTCTTAAAGCTTCTTTTTTGTCATTAATTATTTTATTATTTTATTTACTTGAATTTCAAATGTTACCCTCTTCTAGTCCCCCCCCATTGCAAAATTCTTACCCTGTGTCCCACTTTCCCTTCACCTCTGAGAGGGTGCCCTTCCAGGCATCCCCCATCCCTGGGGCATCAAGTCTATACAGGATTAGGTGCATCCTCTCCTACTGAGACCAGACAAGGTAGTCCTCTGCTACATACAGGCCGGTTGCCCTTGGACCAGACTGTGTTTGCTCTTTGGTTAGTAGCTTAGTCTCTGGGAGCTTCCAGTGGTACAGGTTAATTAGCACTGTTGGTCTTCCTATGGGACTGACATTCCCTTTAGCTCTTTCAATCCTTCCCTTAACTATTCCACAGGGGTGTCAATCAGCTGCTTGTAGAGCCTCTCAGAGGACAACCATGTTCGTTTCCTTCTGAAAGTACAACATGGCATCAGTAATAGTGTCAGGATTTGGTGCCTGCCCATCTGATGGATCCCAAGTTGGGCCGGTCACTGTTTGGTCATTCCTTAAGTATCTGCTCCAGTTTTCTCTCAGCATTTACTTTAGGTAGGATCTAAATTTGAGTCAAAAATTTTGAAGGTCGGTTGGTTTCTCTCTATTGGAGGCCCTTTCTAACTACTAGAGGTGGTCTCTTCAGGTTCCATTTCCCTACTGTTGGACATTTTGGCCAATGTTACCCATGCTTGGTCTCTGGGACATTTTAGGGGTTCCCAGACCCCCAAGTCCCCACAGCTGCACATCTACATTCATTCTCCTGGCTCTCTGGGCTTCTCACTTGTCTACTACCCCCATACATGATCCCTTTCCCTTTATTCTCCTATCCAGGTTCCTCCGTCCCTCTGCTTCCCATGATTATTTTGTTTCCTCTTCTAAGTGGGATTGAAGAATCCTCACTTGGGCTTGCCTTCTTGTTTAAGTTCTCAGAATCTGTGAGTTGTGTCCTGGGTATTCTGTACTTTTAGGCTAGTATCTATTTATCAATGAGTATATACCACGCATATTCTTTTAGGTCTGGGTTACCTCATTCAGGATGCTATTTTCTAGTTCCATCCATCTGCCTGCCCAATTCATGATATCCTTGTTTTTAATATACTCCATTGTATAAATGAACCACATTTCTATATCCAGTCTTGAGTTGAGGGTCATCTGCATGGCTTCCTCTTTCTGGCTATTATGAATAAGGCTGCTATGACCATAGTGGATCACATTTCCTTGTTAAATTTGGAGCATCTTTTGTTTATATTCCCAGGAGTGGTATAGCTGGGTCTTCAGGTAGAACTAGTCTGATTTCCAGAGTGGTTGTACCAGCTTGCAATCCCACCAGCAATGGAAGACTGTTTTCCTTTCTCCACATCCTAGGCAACATGTGATGTTGCTCAAATTCTTTATCTCCCTCATTCTGATTGGTGTAATGTAGAATCTCAGGGCTGTTTTAATTTGTATTTCCTTGATGACTAATGATATGGACCATTTCTTTATATGCTTCTGGGCCATTCAAGCTTCCTTTGTTGAGAATTCTGTTTAGATCTGTCTCCCAGTTTTTAGTTGGATTACTTGATTTTGGAGAGTCTAACTGCTTGAGTTCTTCATAGATTTTGAATATTAGTCCTCTATTTGATGTAGGGTTAGTGAAAATCTTTTCCCAATCCGCAGGTTGCTGTTTTGTCCTATTGACAGTGTCCTTTGCCTTACAGAAGCTTTTTGGTTTCCTAAGGTCCCATTTCTCAATTGTTGATCATAGAGCCTGAGCCATTAGTGATCTGTTTAGGATTTTTTCTCCTGTGCCAATGGATTTGAGGCTATTTCACACTTTCGTTTCTATCAGGTTCAGTATATCCAGTTTTATGCTTATGTCCTTTACCCACTTGGATTAGAGCTTTGTGCATTGGTAATAAACATGGGACAATTTGCATTCCTGTACATTCAGATCACCAGTTAGACCATCACCATTTGTTAAAGATGCTTTTTTTTTTCCCCATGGCATGGTTTTAACTTCTTTGTCAAAGAGCACGCATCCATAGCTGTGTTGTGAATTTACTTCTGGGTCTTTGGTTTTATTCCATGGACAGACTCTCTGCATCAATACCAATTTTTTTTTTTTTTTAAGCATTATTGCTCTGTAGTAAACCTTGGAACAGGGATTGTGATTTCTCCAGAAGTTCTTTATTGTTCAGAATTGTTTTGGCTAAACCTATTTTTTCAATATGCAGTTGAAAATTGATCTTTTCACATATGTCAGAAGTTGTATTTGAATTTTGATGTTAATTGCATTGAATATGTAGATTGCTTTTAGTAAGATGGTCTTTTCCACTATGTTAATCACACTAATCCATGAGCATGGGAGTTTTTTCCACCATCTGAATTCTTCAGTTTCTTTCTTCAGGGTTTTGAAGACCTTGTCATACAAAACTTTCACTTGCTTGGTTAGAATTATAACAAAATAATTTATATTATTTGTGGATAGTGTGAAAGGTTTTGTTTCCCTATTTTTTCATCCCATTTGTCATTTGTATACAGGATTTCTTTGAGTTCATTTTATATTCAGCCACTATGTTGAAGTTGTTTATCAGCTGTAGAGTTCTCTGGCAGAATTTTGGGGGTCACTTATGTCATTCTCAAATAGTGATACCTTGATTTCCTCTTTACCAATCTGTATCGCTTTAATGTCCTTTTGTTGTTTTATTGCTCTAGCTAGAACTTCAAGTAATAATATTGAATATATAGTTGTCAGCCTTGTCTTGTGCCTGGTTTTAATGGGATTGCCTCATGTTTTCTCCATTTAATTTGATGTTGGTTATTGGGTTGCTATATATTGGTTTTATTATGCTTAAGTATGTGCCTTGAATTCCTGATCTTACCAAGACTTTTAATATGAAGTGGCATTGGATTTTATCAGAGACTTTTTTTTAGCTTCTAATGAGATGGTCGTGTGATTTTTCTCTTTGATTTTGTTTATATACTGGATTATATTGATGGATAATTGTATACTGAACCATCCATGCATCCATGGGATGAAGCCTACTTGAATGTGGTAAATGATGGTGTTGATGTGTTCTTGGATTTGGTTTGTAAGAATTTTTTGAGTAACTTTGTGTTGCTGTTCATAAGTGAAATTGGTCAGAAGTAGTCTTTCTTTGTTGGGTCTTTGTATGGTTTAGGTATCAGAATAAGTATGGCCTCAGAGAATGGGTTAGGTAGTATTACATCTGTTTCTATTTTGTGATATGTTTTAAGAAGTTTTGAAGTAGCTCTTCTTTGAAGGTCTGGTAGAATTCTGCACTAAAACCATCTGGCCATGGGCTTTTTATGGTTGGGAGGTTTTTAATGACTATTTCCTCAGGGACTATGGGACTATTTAAATAGTTTACCTGATCTTGATTTAATTTTGGTACATGGTATCTCTAGGAAATCATCCATTTCATCTAGATTTTCCAGTTTTGTCAAGATAGGCTTTTGTAGTAAGATCTGATGAACTTTTAAATTTCTTCAGTTTCTGTTGTTATGTCTCCCTTTTCATTTCTGATTTTGTTAATCTGGATAATGTCTCTGTACATTTTTCTTAGTTTGACTAAGGGTTTATCTATCTTGGTGATTTCTTTGAAGAGCCAGATATTGATTTTATTGTTTCTTTGTATTGTGCTCTTTGTTTTGATTTCAGCCCATTGTTTGACTCTTTTCTGCTTTTACTTTTATTGGGTATGTTTGCTTCTTTTGCTCTAGAGCTTTCATGTGTACTGTTAAGTTGCTAGTATAGGATCTCTCCAATTTTTTTCAAGTGCTTTTTCTTTTTTTCTTTTTTCTTTTTTTCTTGGTTTTTCAAGACAGGGTTTCTCTGTGTAGCCCTGGCTGTCCTGGAACTCACTCTGTAGACCAGGCTGGCCTTGAACTCAGAAATCCACCTCCCTCTGTCTCCCAAGTGCTGGGATTAAAGGCATGTGCCACCACTTCACAGCTCTCTCCAATTTCTTAATAAAGGCATTTAGTGCTATGAATTTTCAGATTAACAGTGCTTTCATTACGTCCTATAAGTTTGGGTATGTCACATCTTCATTTTCATTGAATTTTTAAAAAGAATTTAATTTCTTCATTCCATCCATTACCAAGTTATCGTTGAGTACAGTTGATCAGTTTCCATGAGTATGAAGGCTTTCTGTTGTTTTCATTTTTTTTGAAGTCCAGCCTTAGTCCTTGGTGATCTAATGGAAAGCTAGGGATTATTTCAATCCTGTATCTATTAAGGCTTGGTTATTATTATTATTATTATTATTATTATTATTATTATATTTTCTATTTATATTTCAAATGTTATACCCTTTCTTGGTTTCCCTTTCCAAATTCCCTATACTCTTCATCCTCTCACTGCTTACCAACTCACCCACTCCTGCTTCCTGTCCCTGGCATTCCCCTATACAGGGAAATACAGCCTTCACAGGACCAAGGGCCTTTCCTCCCATTGATGACCAACAGGACTATCCTCTGCTACATATGTAGCTGGAGCCATGTGTCCCTCCATGTGTACTCTTTGGTTGGTTGTTTAGTCCTTGAGAGCTCTCAGGGTACTGGTTAGTTCATATTGTTGTTCCTTCTATGGGGCTGCAAACCCATTCATCTCCTTCAGTCCTTTCTCTAGTTCCTCCATTGGGGACCCTGTACTCAGTCCAATGGATGGCTGCAAGCATCCACCTCTGTATTTGTTAGACACTGGAAGAACCCCTCAGGAGACAGCTATATCAGGCTCCTGAAGCAAGTACTTGTTGGCATCCACAATAGTTTTTGGGTTTGGTGACTGTATTTGGGATGGATCCCCAAGTGGAGCATTCTCTGCATGGCCTTTCCTAGAGTCTCTGTTCCACACTTTGTTTCTGTAACTCTTCCCGTGGTTATTTTGTTCCCCCTTCTAAGAAGGACTGAAGCACCCACACTTTGTTCTCCCTTCTTCTTGAGTTTCATGTGGTTTGTGGATTGTATCTTGGGGATTCCGAGCTGCTGGGCTAATATCCACTTATCAGTGAATGCATACCGTGTGTGTTCTTTTGAGATTAGGCTACCTCACTCAGCATAATATTTTCTAGTTCCATCCATTTGCCTAAGAATTTCATAAATTCATTGGTTTTATTTCTTTATTTCTTTTTAATTTTTTAAAGTTTCTTTTTTTCCTTTATTTGCATGTCATATGATATCTCTTTTCCCAGTTTCCCCACAGGGAAAAAAAAAAAGAAAAAATGAAAAAACAAAACAAACAAACAAACAAACAAACAAAAACCTGTTCCCTCCCCCCTCCCCCTGCTCACCAACACACCCGCTCCAGCTTCCTGGCCCTAGCATTCCCCTAAACTGGAGCATAGAGCCTTCACAGGACCAAGGGCCTCTCCTCCCATTGATGACAGACTAGGCCATCCTCTGCTACATTTGCAGCTGGAGCCATGAGTCCCACCATGTGTACTCTTTGGTTGGTGGTTTAGTCCCTGGGATCTCTGAGAGTACTAGTTAGTTCAGATTGTTGTTCCTCCTAAGGTGCTGTAAAACCCTTCAGCTCGTTGGGTCCTTTTCTCTAGCTCTTTCATTGGGGACCCTGTGCTCAGTCCAATGGATGGCTGTGAGCCTCCACTTCTGTGTTAGTTGTGCACTGTCAGAGCCTCTCAGGAGACAGCTATATCAGGTTCCTGTCAGCCAGCACTTGCTGGCATCCACAATAGTGTCTGGATTTGGTGAGTAGTACTCCATTGTGTAAATACCACATTTTCTTTATCCATTTCTCTGTTGAAGGACATCTGGGTTCTTTCCAGTGTCTGGCTATTATAAATAAAGCTGCTATGGACATAGTGGAACATGTGTCCTTATTACATGTTGGAGCATCTTCTGGGTATATGCCCAGGAGTGGTGTTGGGGGGTCTTCAGGTAATATTATGTTGTATTTTCTGAGGAACCACCAAACTGATTTCTAGAGTGGTTGTAATAGCTTCCAATTCCACCAGCAGTGGGATTGTAGGGCTGGATTTGTGGTCTTCTCATTGTGTCCTGGATTTCCTGGATATTTACATTAGGAGCTGTTTGAGTTTTGCATTTTCTTTGACTGTTGTGTCAATGTTTTCTATGGTATCTTCTGCACCTGAGATTGTCTCTTCTATCTCTTGTATTCTGTTGGTGATGCTTGCATCTATGACTCCTGGTCTCTTTCCTAGGTTTTCTATATCCAGGGTTGTCTCCCTTTCTGAACTCCTTATTGTTTCTAGTTCCATTTTTAAATGCTAGATGGTTTTGTTCACTTCCTTCACCTATTTGGTTGTGTTTTCCTGTGATTCTTTAAGGGATTTATGTGTTTCATCTTTAATGTCTTCTACCTGTTTACCTGTGTTCTCTTGTATTTCTTTAAGGGAGTTATTTGTGTCCTTCTTAAATTCCTCTATCATCATCATCATCATCATCATCATCATCATCATCATCATCATCATCATCA
>JADRCD010221805.1:10204-23386 GCA_019843815.1 Montemys delectorum | reverse complement strand
TTCAATTCCCAGCACCCACATGGTGGCTCACAGCTGTCTGTAGCTACAGTTCCAGGGGATCTGATACCTTCACACAGACACACATGCATGCAAGACATCAGTGCACATAAAATAAAAAAAGCCATTAAAAGTATACATAAAATGTAAGTATGCCTAGGGACTTTTCTAGGGGAACCCTATGCAGATGGACGGTGCACAGCCAGAAAATGTAAAGCACATAATACGAGAGATACTGCCCTCAAGTTCTCCTCTGTGTGCCTTTCTCATTCTTACTGGTGATAAAAATGGGGCCAGAGCTACCAGCTGCCTGGGGCTGGAAATGCCCACTGCCTGTGGTACCATTTTTGAAGAATAAAGCTAATGATAATCCAGAGACTGAGATGCAAGGGGAAGATGCTCACCGCAGCAGCAGGATACGGGGTGTGTGGTGTGCACAGTGGGTTTACAGGTCAGGCAGGGTGCATGCGAAACCTGGCTCAGGGGCTAGCACGTGTGTGACTCAAGGGGGATCTATTCCTCTTTGTCTTGGCAGTCCAAAAATGGCATTGAGATGCTTGACAGTTCAGAGCAACACGGCTGGGAGAGGTCAAGGTGGGGTGGAGGGAGGATCCAAGCACCCAGGGAAGCTATACCCACCTGTACAATAGGGTTGTGCAGGCTCTTCTGAACTGGGCCGGGACTGTCGCCCTATAGCCAAAAGAGAAGAAGATGAAGCAGCAGACACAGGACACACGAGAGCACAGGTGGCCTGTGAGGAGGGAGGTCTTCCCTGGAGGGAAGCTACCAACTCCTCCAGGGCTGCCCTGCCTCTACATGGGGTTCCCACTGGAATGTCCCTCTGGGCCTTCCACACAGCTCACGGATGGAGCCTGGGCCTCATCAAGTCAGGGGACCTGAGGAACTCTCCTGCCTGCCCTTTCAGCCTTAACCCTTTGAGGCTTAAGTTCCTGCCTGAATTGGTCCATGTGTTCAAATGGAAGGTTGGTTCTGCTAGGTATTTTTTTTCCCTAAGTAAAGAAATCAACTTTAATGGAAAAACATTCTAAGGGGGAAGGGGGTTGAAATCGGTGATAGTGATAGACATGTTTAGCAAGCCCCAAGCTCCATTCCCCAGCACTGAAAAGGAAAACCAAAACAATATGAAATAAACAAACAAACAAAAAACCAAATTAAACAATGAATTCAGCAGACTGCATGGTCACTAACTTACCCTGAAACCAACACAGTGACTCCTACTTTGGAGAAGCTGTCAGAAACTGTTAGAGGGATTTAGTGTTAGTGACACTAGAGAACTGTTAGTGACAGTCTCTTACAGAGCTAATAGCAAGTAGAGTTGGGACTCAAACTCAGGGTGTTTCATTTTTCCTGACTCTGTGCTTTTTCTAGGCAGGGTTTCACAAGTGCACACTATGTCCCAAGCCATTCACACAAGACTGGGTCCCTTTCAAATCCTTTGTAGGGAACACCAGATAGCCTGTGGGTAGGTAGGCCATTTCCACGAGTCACCAACTATATCCCAGGTGGGTAGGGAAGGGACCCTTAGTAGCCGTGGATGTGTAAACAATTTTACTATATCCCTGAATCACATCTGTTCTACCTAGGAGCCAACAGTCCACTGAGATTTTTAAAAAGGCATTACTAGGGAGACTCCTGGTGATAGCTTCTGGAATTACAAGCAAATATCCATGAAGAAATCAAGTCACTTGGACCAAGGTCTCTTAACATCTAATGTCCCTGTACTGAGTCTTCATTTCAGCTCTAATTGGTGGCCAGAGTGTGAGGTGTTCTCTAGTTCAGTCTCTATTGATCTTATTGGTACCAGGTCAAATCCCCAAGGACAGAGGGCCACCTGGAGCCATTTTCTGGCCATTACCTGTTGAACTAGGGAACAAAGTGCATTTATAGAGATTTAACAAACAGCAGTTCAGCCTGCGGTCCAGCCTCAAGGTTTGCAAACAAAACTCAAGTCTGCAGGCAGCTGAGACAGCTCCTCTGCGAAGCACCATCTTTTCTAAATGTATACAAGTTCTTCTGGCAGCAGGTATGGGCTGAGGGCCGGCCTGTGTCAAATGCAGCTCTGGTGGCAGGGAGTCCTCCTCTGGGTGGATCTGTCAGCAGCATTCCTGTCCCTGAGTGCCTTAGGGTCACCAGGAGATGGACAGCCTGTCTGTTAAAGGATGTCAGTCTAAGCCTGGGACTCTCCACCTATGTGCTAAATGGAAGAGTAGGCAACTCCCTGCCCACTACGGTCCTTTCAACTGAAAAAAAAAATGGATGACAGAGACACTGGAGGGGTTTTCCTTGCTCTCGTGGTGTGTCAGCCTCATCCTCTAGGCTGTGGAGGAGAGAAGACACATTGCTACTTCTCAGCCTACGGAAAAGGAGGGATCCTGGTCCTGCCACAGACGACGTGAAGTTTCTGGGCCCGTAATCCCACAGCTGCCCAAGCAGGCTGGGCTGCCTCTTAGAGAATGTGTGTGTGTGTGTGTGTGTGTGTGTGTGTGTGTGTGTGTGTGTGTATGCACATGTGGGTGAATGTGTGAAGGTAAGTGTGTGTGTGTAGCTCAGAGGCCAACTTCAGCATCCTTTCTCAGGACCCATTCATTGTATTCTACAGGGTCTTTCACTGGCCTGAGCTCACTGGTTAAACAAGGTTGGCAGGCCAGGGAGCTCCAAGGACCCTCCTGTCTCTACCTCCATCAGTGCTGGGATTATACATGCATTCCACTGTGCCTGACCCTTTACTGTGGATTCTGCGGACTGGACTTGGCTCTCCACGCTTGCACGGCAAATGCTTTAACAACTGAGTCGTTTCACCCGTCCTTGTAATCGTGGCTATTCTGATAATAAGCACTCTTCACGATTCCTGTGGCTGGGGGAAAGGTTTCCCTCACTCACTCATACCTGGGAAAGCTGCTGTTTTCCGTAACCGTATGCACTCGCTTATTATGGGTTATCATACATAGCATGTCCCTCTCTTGAGTGTCTTAGACAGAGAACCATCATCAGCAATGGTTTTCATACATTTTGTTGGTTAATAAAACAGTATTGCCTTTCTAAAAATGCATTCCCAGGCTGGAGAGACGGCTCAGTGGTCTAAGAGCACTTGCCACTCTTGCAGAGGACCTGGGTTCAGTCCCTAGCACCCAGATGGTGGCTCACAACCATCTGTAACTCCAGGTCCAGGGGAGTCTGATGGCCTCTTCTGACCTCCACGGGCACCGTGTACACAGATGATGCACTGACAGACACACGCAGGCAGAACACTCATGCACATCAAATAAAAAATAAACAAGAAAGAAGGAAAAACAAAAGGCCCTCCTATGCACCTGAAGACACTTGTGTGTGGCACCTCTGTCATTAGGACATGGCGGGGAAGCCCTTTGGGTTATCAGCTAGGCTGATGGGACCAAATTTCAAAGGACACGGTTTTCAGCTATCCACTGATGTTTGGGCCATCAGCTTGGGAGCCTGCGGTGGCCTGTCTATGGTTTGAGAATGCCCTCCAAAGGTCTGTTGTATTGGAAGCCTATTCCCCTGGGTGATGATGTGAGATGTAATGGGAACTTTATACCGTAGAGCCTAAGAGTCATTTCTTTTAGCAGTTTCCCAGCCTCAGCCATTTTGTTATAGCAAACACACAGTGGACTCATACAGAGCCCTCCTGGAGGGCTCACGTCTCTTAGCTGCTGGTGCTCAGTATGTAATTAAAAAAAATTTTTGACTAACAAAGTCAGACAAATTCACAGGACCTCTCTGCAGAGGCCAAACGTGTCTCAAGTGACAGGAATCTCAAAATTAAAATACAGCAATCTGACTCATTCCAGGGTGAAAGGAGAGAGTGGGATCCTATAGGGACAGGTGTCCCTGGAGTCAGGCCCAGGGTCTCAGGCAGGGCCCAAGACGGGGTGCACTGGGCGGGGTGCGCTGGGCAGGGTTCCAGGCTGTGCAGGCCCTGCTCGTCCTCCTGGGCACAGGAGGAAACAGGCCTCATTTCTTTCTCTCCCCACATCCACCGCTTCTCGCAAAAGGAAAGAACAGAACGGGAAATGCCTTCGCCACGGCGTTCCCTGGGTGGACGAGAGGAAAGAATGGGCACATCTTTTATCCCACCCCAAGGCCCCGCCGTTTCTGGGCAGGGCCCAAGTGCCCAGGCCCTGCCGCTGCTGGCCTTACGTTGCAGAGGGAGTGTGTCCGGTGTCTTGGGGAGTTGATGTCGCTAGGTGTAGATGACCGGTCACCTTCAGCAGCGGAAGCATCGGAGATGACGGAGGGCTGTCTTGAGTGGCAGGGGCTCACCCTGACCGCTAGAAAACAGGGACAGCTGGTTAGTAAGTGACACACGAATGGCTGCCTGATACACCCATTGTATAGATCAAAACACTGAGTCCGGAGGAAGGTGAGTGTAGTGGCTAGCTCTTCCCTTCTGCACCATAGTTCTGCTTCTTCTAGGGGTGGCTGCTGGGGAGACCCTCTCCCTTCCTTGAGATCCAGTTCATCTCCTCCTCTCTTGGGGAGGTGAGGGTCTGTGAAATCTCATCTGAATGGTTCTAGATGCAACCCTAACCACAGCGGAATAGCAGAGTCCCAGACAAGAAGCCCCCCAGGCCACTGCCAGCCTCTTTCTTTTCCCAACATCCTGGTGTCTCTGAAACCCAGCCCCAAGTCCACCAACTCTCCTAGCCCATGGTAAATGCCATCTGTTCCCATGAAGACCAGGGTGGCCTCTCTGCCTCCACTCCTCACAATGAAGCCAGAGCCACAGGCTTTTGGTCATTGTAAGGGTAAAAAAATGCCACACCCCTGTTCCTGGCCCCTGAAGCCTGAAGCGTGCTTTAACTCTGTACACCTTATCAGCCAAGGTTCCGCCTCCCGCTCCCCGTGACATCTCTACATACATGTGGAGGTCAAAGGTCAGCAGGTATCTTCTCCAATCACTCTCCACCTTTTTTTTTAAAATTATTTATTTATTTCAATGTATATGAGTACACTATAGCTCTCTTCAGACACACCAGAAGAGGGCATCAGATCCCATTACAGATGGTTGTGAGCCACCATGTGGTGGCTGGGAATTGAACTCAGGACCTCTGTAAGAGCAGTCAGTGCTCTTAACCACCGAGCCATCTCTCCAGCACCCACTCTCCACCTTTTAAAATGAACTTTTGTTTACGTGTAGGTGCTTGCTTGTGTGCATGTGCACCACATGTGTGCAGTCCCTGCGGAGGCCAGAAGAGGGCATCAGATCCCCTGGAACTGGAGTCACAGGTTGTGAGCCTCCATGTGGGTGCTGAGAATGGAAACAAGCTCTCCGCAAGAACAGTCATTGATCTTAACTGCGGACTGCGGAGCCATCTCTCCAGCCCTATCTACCTTGCTTGTTTGAGACAGCGTCTCCCACTCACCCTGCAGCTCACTGATTCAGGTAGGCGTGCTGGCCTGGGAACCCTGGGGACCTGCCAGTCTTCGCTTCCTTAGGGCTGCGATCACAGTGCACTGTGCCGCGCCCAGTTTCTTACCTTCTTATTGCGGGGACTTTATTTATACATGCATTGTTGGCACCATAGGGGTTCTTATGTGCATTCGTTCACTTCTAGGTTTTCAGTGTCTTGCTCTTTGTAGGTACTTAATACACAGAGCCGGGAGTGAAAGGCCTATCCCAGAAGCCATAGCCCAGAAGCCTACTGGGCCCTGCTACAGATCTCTGCCATGTGCCAGCACCAGCATTACACAGAGGGAGCATTGTTACCTCTGCACCCACTCCGTGCGAGCGTTCCTGACAGACAGCCCCTGCCACCAATGACCATGTGGCCCAGTGGGGAAGCTGCTGGCTGGTGGCTCTGAATCACTTCTGATCTAGGTGAGTTCTGCTACAGGCTTGTGTGGCTCTGGGCATGCTCCTCCCCCTCGCTGAGCCATCAGCTCACTCTCTGTTATTTGAACTGTGGAGGTGCCTGTGCTCGTTGGTCTTTCGGTGGCAACTTGACACAAGCTGGAGTCCTGGGATGAGAGACCCTCGACTGAGAAACTGCCTCCTTCAGATTAGAGTGGGAAGTGTTGGGGGCTTTTTCTTGATTGAGCATAGATGTGAAAGCTCACTGTGGGTCATTCTATCCCTGGGCAGGTTGTGGGTATTATCAGAAAGCAAAGCTGAGCCAACCCTGGAGAGCAAAGCAAGCCAGGAAGCAGGATTCCTCCGTGGTCTCTGCTTCTGGTCCCTGCCTCCAGGTTCATGCCCCAATTTCTCTTCATAAAACTGCGAGATGCCAGGTTGCTTCTGTCATGGCGTTTGCCACAGCGACATAAAGTAGACTAGAACATCGCTGGTGGCAGCCTCTCCCTCAGAGTATCTGGGTGAGACACGCGCCTACTGTAGTAGGTGCAGTAGAAAGGGAGGAGCTCGGACGGCGTAGGGTGGAGGTGGGTGACCCTATGCATGTAAATACCTAGTTACAGAAGCACAGAGGAGTGGGGGAGCCAAGAAGAGAGCCGGGGAGCCATGTTTAATAAAAAAGCTTTGAGGTGGCTGCAGGAGCAGCAAGGACAGCAGAGGAGGAAAGGCTCAGAAGATGGTGGATTCTGTAGCCTGGGCTAACCCTAATTTAG
Source organism: Montemys delectorum (assembly GCA_019843815.1). Lineage (NCBI taxonomy): Eukaryota > Metazoa > Chordata > Mammalia > Rodentia > Muridae > Montemys > Montemys delectorum. The sequence goes on along the minus strand of JADRCD010221805.1, from coordinate 16,783 downwards.
TGTCAGACCCACCAAGGCCAGGGACCTGCAGCTGTGGGCTGTGATTGGAAGTCACCTTATCATTCTGTTAATTCTTAAACTATTGCAAACTGCGCACCTTCAGCACCTTCAGCACCTCTGTTTCCCACAGCTGAGGCGGACCAGAGGCTGGGGAGCCACCTGCACACCTGGATCTTGGGACTGACCAAGAGGTGGCGGGCAAGAGCTACTCCTAGGTCTCAGCAGCCCGGCCTAGGGATGCGCTGGACTTATGTTTTATAAGGTCTTCAGCTCTGACCTGGCTTCAAAGGCCGGGCTGGACCCCGTAGGATCCCTGCAAGGGTCCACAACGAGCAGCTGGTGTCTGATTACTGCAGGCGGGCTCCGTGTCTGTTTAGTAGAGGTTCTGAAGCCCTGTGTGTCTGTCCCGTCAGTGAAGACAGCGCTGATGGGGAGGGTAGCTAATATTTACGTAGGACCTGACTGGGGAATTCTGTACACTTTACCTTGCTCACAATCCTGGGAGGGACGTCTCAGCAAACAGACACATAACACACTGCATTAAGAAGCCAGCATCTCTTGTACCAAAGGGACAGATGACCCTTGTATCAGGTTATAGGTCACTTCCTTTATATGCAGCAGAGTCAGGACATGACCTCAACAGTGTGAACGGCCTCTCCCTTTAAGGTTCAACTGTCTTACCCCGCATGCCCCATCTATAGGGAGCACAGGGCTTGTGTAACCAGTGGTGGGCACCTGGAGGGCCAGTTTTACGACAGCCCTGAGAGCAGTGGTTCTCAATCCTCCTGACTCTGGAACCCTTTAACACAGTTCCTCATGTTGTCATGACCGCCCCCCCCCCCAACCATAAAATTATTTTCACTGCTACTCTGTAACTGTAATTTTGCTCCAGGTATGAATTGAAATGTAAATATCTTTTTGGATATTTACGGGGGTTTGCCAAAGGGGTTGTGACCCACAGGTTGAGAACCACTAGAGGACTCCCTTCCCTAGTAGAGTCAGGTGGCTCAGCAGCGCGCATGATCAGTGATGCACAATGGGATGACAAGGAGACTGGATTGGAGTGTGTGCCAGAGACGGTGGGAATGAAGCCAGATGCTCTGCTAAGTATCTAAAGTGAACCTATGTAACATTTACACTCTTTCTATGTAACAAAAGGCTACAGCTGTCAATCAAGGAGCTCAGTACCCTCTCCCGCCAAAGGATGCCTGGGTGACACAGGCTGGCCAATCAGGACACTGGCTCTCCTAGACACTGCGATTAGTTCAGGGATGGCCACATGGCCCAAGGTGACCAAAGAGGGTCATCTGTTTTACATCTTAGGCACAGTTGGGCCTCTGGATCCAGCTATGGCTGGAGGCCACCTCTTAGTAGGTTCCGTTAGAATAGTCATCGTAGTTTGTCCTTTGCCACCCCAGGTGTGAACAAAGAAGCTGCCTTTCCCACTGGGCCCAGGGGCCTCCTCCTGTGACGCCCTCTTATTGCTGTCCCAGGCCGGGCAGGACTCACCTTGCCGGTCTGCAGGGTGGGGAGGGTGGGAGTGGTAAAGAGTCTGTTGGCTCTGCCGGATGGCAGCAGTCAGTGGGAGGTCAGCCTGCACCACCCATTCCTGGTTGCCATTGAGCACCGTCTCGCCGGGCATGGCGAGTGAATGCCTCTTGGGAACATCCTTGGTCAGTGTGGCTAAGGACTGCTTGGCCTGGAGAAAGAAAAGAAAGGAAGAAGAAAACATAACCAGAGGGATCTCCTGCAGCTGTCTGGCACCTCTCACCACGGCAAGAAAGCCAAGAATTCTACTTCTACACCAGTGAGTCCCAGCAAGTGGTGCAAGCCACGGGCCTAGGCTGCAGGTTTCTCCCACACTTAGCAGGGTCTCACCTTCAGTTCCCACCACAAGCAAGGTGAGGCCTACATATGGGGGAGAAGGAATCCAAGTGCGCACACTCATCACTTCTGGGTTCTCCAAGGACACGCCAGTTCTCGTTCTCTCTCTCTCTCTCTCTCTCTCTCTCTCTCTCTCTCTCTCTCTCTCTCTGGAGCTTGCCAATGAGATTAAAGCTGGTTGACTAGTAAGCCCCAGGGATCCTCTGTCTCCACTTTTTAACACATTGTAGTGGTTTGAAAAGGTATAGCCCCTTGTGTTTGACAGCAACGGTGTACTTACATATGTATAAAGAAATAAAAAAAAAAAAAAAAAAGAGGGCTGGCGAGATGGCTCAGCGGGTAAGAGCACTGACTACTCTTCCGAAGGTCCTGAGTTCAAATCCCAGCAACCACATGGTGGCTCACAACCACCCGTAATGAGATCTGACGCCCTCTTCTGGTGTGTCTGAAGACAGCTACAGTGAATCTGAAGACAGCTACAGTGAATTACTTTGGAGCGAGCAGGGCCGGAGTGAGCGGGGCTGGCAGAGGTCCTGAGTTGAATTCCCAGCAGCCACACACATGATGGCTCATGGCCATTTGTACAGCTATAGTGTACTCATACACATAAAATAAATAAAATAAATCTTAAAAAAAAAAGAAAAAAGAAAAAAGAAAAGGTATGCCCCCCCCCCCCATAGGCTCCCTCATGTTTGAATGCTTGGCCCTAGGGAGTGGCACTATCAGGAGGCGTGGCCTTGTTGGCAGAAGTGTGTCACTGTGTAGGCAGGCTTTGAGGTCTTTTCTGCTCAGGCTCTGGCCAGAGTGAAATCAGAGCCTCCTCCTGGCTGCCTGCTGATCAAGATGCAGAGCTCTCCTCCAGGGCCTTGTCTGCCTGCATACTGCAATGCTTCCTGCCATGACACATGTGTTCTAAGAGACTGAACACAAGTCCTCAAGAGTGAGTGCAAGCACCTTATCAACAGAGCCACCCTGACCCCATGTGGGATTCTAGGTGAGCTCAAGAAAGGTGTAGGGGGTGTCCTCGGGCAAACCTTGTAAAATGCAGTTCTCAGATTGAGTGGGGTAATGGGCAGAGGAGGTAGCCCTGAGACTGTCAGGAAAGCACCCAAACATCCCATGATGCACAGGGCAGCCCCACCTTGAGCATCCCATGATGCACAGGGCAGCCCTACTATGATACACAGTTATCCAGGCTCTCCCCACCCCTCGTTGGCAGCTGAAAGCGTGGGCCGCCATGTAGAAAGCACAGCACAGAGAATGAGTTCAGAAGAGCGGAGCTGGTGGAAGACAAGGCTTGTATAGCCTGGGCTTCAAGGGACAGGCCTGGATTAGGGGAACCTCTACAAGTCTGGGTGCTACACGTGGGGCTAGCTCGGAGCGGTGAGAGCGCCTCTGTGAAGGGCACAGGTCAGAGACCGCTTAGCTATGAGTTATCTCCCTATTCCTACCAGGGTAAATGGAATTTTACCAGACAGGATCTTAAAGTGTGTTGGCTAAGAAAAGGAGCATGCATTAGACACAGACGCATGTATACTGAGGTTAGTCAGGTAACCCTCCGGGCTCCTGCAGGGCAGGGGAAGCTGAGGGGAGAGGCCCATCAGAGCCTCCCTTTCCCAAGCATCCCACGCACATACACGGAAAGCAGAGGGCCACCCAGACCAACCCACAGAACAAGCAGCCTTTAGGGGCCATACAAGAAGAGGCTTGGTCATGATGCCCTCCCATTCCCACCTGGTTTCTCCCTGGTTGATGAAGGACCTCACCTCTGGCCGAGTCAGGAGGGGTGGGCCCTCTTTGTGGGGTGGAGTATTACTAACCAGTGGGAGATCCCCTCGGGCACCAGACACGGGAGTTTCTCACTGTGCCCACACAAAACTTGAAATCTCTGAGAAAGATTGCTCACTCGGGCTGTGTGGACCATCTCCCTCAAGCCACAGACTCGGCGTTTCCGACTGGTCTCTCTCACTGCGTATGACTCAATGCTGGGAGCTCCTCTTGAACTCTTGACCTCTCCTACTTCTCTTTTCTTGGCCTCTACCCTCCCTTGAGCATCCTGATCCTGGAGCCCTAGGCTCTTGGGAATTTCTAAGTTGGGATGAATATGCTCATGTGACCAAAACTCAAGCTAGCCCTGGCCCCTGCTGTTATGGAGCCTCTTGTGTGACCTTGAGCACACGCCCCGCCTCTGACTTCCTATTGCACTTGTGGGTCCTGACTTCCTTCCAGAATCCCTGTGTGCTTCTGCCAGGCCGAGCTGCCTTCCGTTGCCTGCAATCTCAGCGATTTCTACTTTCAGAGATGGCCCCTCCGGTCAGCCTGGACCTCACGGCAGGAAGGTCTGTGCCGAGGTCTGTCGAACGGTGAAGGAGATGAAAAGGATGTAGGCAGAGGGACGCCCGAAGGAGGTGGGGCCATCATGAGTAAAGCACCCTCCCTCTTCCTCTAGGGAGATGTTGCCCGTGCTCTAGGTCCTCCAGCAGCAGAGGGTCTGAATCTGCACGGAGGAGGAGGGGAGCTGATGATTTCTGGCTAGAGGGAAGCAGTATGTTGGGAGCAGAAGCTGGGGGAGCTAGTTCTTAATGCAGGCAACACCAGAGAACCACTAAGATGCTGACGTCATGGCTATCTATCTGTTCACAGGGACTGTGGTGAGCTGGGCACACAGGGTCTTTCCCACCCATCTCTCTCAGGGCTGCAGGAAGTACCCACAGGAGATGTCTTCCTGCCTTGATGGCCTTCACCACTAGGGGTCAGCATTGCACAAGGCAGCTGCCCTGCTCTGCGTGGGCTTCGCGCTGAAGCAGGAGTTTTGCAAACTACCAGGTCAGTGCAGCCCACAAATGCCAAGCTAGCTGTTTCCCTGCTCCCCTTACATCCTCCCCAAAGCCCTACAGGGCATATGCAGGGATGGAGGCCCCAGAGGTCAAGCATCCGATGAAGGTCTGTAAGTGCATTGTTAGCTAGTGCTGGAGAACATATCCCACAGTGAAAGGGTCACACAAGGGAAGAAGACCAAGAGAGCTCACTGGGTAAAGATGCTTGCTGCCAAGCCTGACGACCCAAGTTCAGTCCCAGGACCCACGTGTTGCAAAGAGAGAACCAATCAACTCCTACAAGTTAGTCTCTGATCAAAACACACACACTCACACACACACACACTTACACACACATGCTCACACACACTCAAACACATACACTCACACACACGCTCACACACACACGCTCACACACTCATACATACACTCACTCATATACACACTCACATGCATACACACACACAAACACACACACACACACACACACACACACACACACACACACACGGTCCAGGGAGCTTTCAAAGGCCTTTTTATCTTTGTGTGTTCTGGCTATATCTAGCTATGCCATGGGGAAGGCAAGGTAAAATGAAGACCCTCCCATCCCAGTAACCAAAAATGGCACGAGGAACGGCTCAGGTCACCCTGGTGGGCAAGGCTGAGGTTCTGGGGCTCTTCTACCTCTGTGGGGCTCCCAGATTCACTCTGATTCCCATACACGCACCACAATGCCATCCTGAAAAACGTCTGCATAGATTTCAGTGACGTTAAGTTGGTAAAAGACAACAACCAACCAAATCCGTCTTTTCTTTCACTTGATGACCTAAGAAAGATGATTCTGCTCTGGATGTATTTGGACCAAAAGCCTTTAAATATCCCCTGTAAATAAGTAGCTAGATACACATGTAAGGTATATGGTCCATACATACACACAAATGTGTCTATGCACAGATAGGTAGATACTGCCATTTGTAATCCCAGACTCTGACATATAAATATTCCTAGATATTTTACCAAAAGATTAAGATTATTTTGGACCAAAATATGCCTTCCCATTGCCCCACGTTTTCGAAGTCTCTCGGGACGTGTGGTCAAGTGAGGACTCCCAGGATGCCTGTGCCCCTGGGCTTGAGGAGGCCCCCAACTCAGGAGTGTTGTAGAGCCCACTGCCCTCCTTTTAGCCTCCTGACTGCCACCTCCTCCCTCAGGGGCTCTGGGTGCTCCAGGTTGCTCCTCCGCGGCCAGCGGCCAGTGGATGCTCACCATGGCTAGCTCCGCCTCCAGCTCCTTCATGCGGTTGTCCTTGAGGTCCAGCTGGGAGCGGAGGGCGGCGGCGTGGTCCGTGGCCTCCTTGGCCTGCCGTCGAAGCTCCCACTTCTCTCGCTCCAGCAGGTCCTTCTCCTTGGCCAGCGCTTTGACAGCATCCTCACTCTCCTGTGGTGGGGATGAGAGAGAGGGGATGGGTTGTAAGGTGGCACGGGGGTGGGGAGGGCTCATCTGGGTGGGCAGGGGAGTGGGGAACCCACAACACATGGCTGAAAGCCCTGGTGTGAGGTGGGAAGGCTGTGGGGTGGCCATTTGGACGCGGCCAGAGAGCACTTTCCTGATGAGAGAGCCTGGGGAAGGCGTGTCTCGATACAGAAAATGGGGGCAGGGTGAAATATGAATGACTTTTTCTTTTTTTTCCCTTTTTTTTTTTTAAAGATTTATTTATTACATATAAGTACACTGTAGCTGTCTTCAGATACATCAGAAAAGGGCGTCAGATCTCAGTACAGATGGTTGTGAGCCACCACGTGGTTGCTGGGATTTGAACTCAGAACCTCTGGAAGAGCAGTCAGTGCTCTTAACCACTGAGCCATCTCTCCAGCCCTTT
>JADRCD010221805.1:0-10104 GCA_019843815.1 Montemys delectorum | reverse complement strand
CTGCCTCCCAAGTGCTGGGATTAAAGGCGTGCGCCACCACTGCCTGGTTTGTGGTGTTTTGTTTTGTGTTTTGAGTCAGAGCCCCTCTGTAGCCCAGGCTTGCCCCCAACACTCTATGTAGCCAAGGATTCTCCTGCCTCCAATTCTCGAGTGCTGGCCCAGTTTCTGCAGTATAGTGCTGGGGACGGAACCCAGGGCCTCGCACCTGTTAGGCAATCACTCCGCCAACTCCACATTTCCAGTTCTTGCTTGTGGAACTATGTCAGAGCAAGATAGGTACAGGAAGGCCCCTGAAGCCGTGACCGTCTGGGCTACCACAGGTCTCTGCTGCCACCCTACAAGGCAGTAGCTGATGGGACACTCAGTAGCCTGTCCTTTCATGTCCCACGAGGAAGAAACTCCTCCTGCCACCTGCCCAGGCCCCTCTGTTTCCTGAATGAACCATGGCTGTCAGGGGTGGTGCCAGCCAGGCGTAGGGCAGGCCCTAGAAGGAGCTGTGGCTGACCCTGACCTCTGAACAGGGGTGGTACTGAAACTGCCGTCTTCTCAAGAGGGTGGTCCTAGGGAGTACTTAGCCCACCCCGCCAAACTGCCCCGTCTAAACCACACCCAAGGTCTCCACCACCAAGGCCAGGAGGCCAAGTCGTACCAGCTTCTCTGTATGGATGTGGCTTCCAGCGGGTACAGCAGTGGCTATAAAGTTCTAGAGAGAGTCCTGGCTCTGCAAATACCTGCAGGTCAACATGGCCTCAGTTTCCCCATCTGTCCTGTGGCCTGAGGCTCTGCCAGGAAGCTCCTCACCCCTAGGATACCTGCTTGTACCCTCTCTTCCAAGAAGCCTTCCCTGAACACTGGCTTAGGGTGATAGCCTAGCGCTCTCTCCGGCCGGCCAGTTCTTGCTCACACCTGTCCTGCCGCTCACCCCACCAACAGATGCGGCCAGATAACGCTGTGCTTCCTGATGCTCTGCTGAAGAAACAGATCTGGAAACCTCATACCCACCCGTGAGGTGGAGACTCCAATTATTCCTGTTTTACAGAGGGGTAAACTGAGGTCCAGAGGAGCATCATCCTCAGCCCACTGCTGATCATAGAGGAATCAAAGAGAACTATGGAATCCCTTCCCTGGGGGATCTGAACTTGATAGGGCCTAGGGACTACAGGTGCCTGAAACTCACAAGGGTGGGACGAGGCTAGACTGTTAAGAAACAAGGCTAGATCATTAAGACCTTGCAGGCCAGGCCAGAGGCGTCAGATGGGCAATGAGGAGAGGTTGCAGGAGACATGGTGTGGTGGGGCAACAGAGGATCTTAGACTCAGTACCAGGATTATCCTGTATCCAGCTTGGAGCTGGCTGCCTGGTCTGCTACAAGGACATCTCCAGCTGGGTTTGTCGACGGTCCCCAGCTGCACTCAGGGGACAGGGTGTGTGTCTTTGGCAGAATTTTCTGGGATGTTGCAACTCTGAGAATTTTCTGGACAGGTTAAGTACTATCTTTGCCAGCAGCTTTGAGTCCCTGCTGTACCCACCTGCTCCAGCCGAGGCCCAGAGAGGTTCCAGAAGAAGCCAGTGGGCCACGGCAAGGTGAGAGCCTGCAGCCCGGTGACTGGGGAGCCAGAAAGTTGTTTTAATATTGCTCATGTCATTAATATATAAAATGAAAATTATGTGTTGGTGACCAGATGAAAGCCCTTGAGGTGCTGAGGTTTCGGTTTCTGTACGGCGTCTCTGCATATGTGGTAGAACGCCTACCTAGAGTCTCCCCGAGAGGGACTGACGGACCAATTCTGCAGTGGAACACCTGCCCAGGTCACCTGAGGGAGGAGGTCCCAAATTCATTCTGAACACTACAGAAATAAATAAATAATTGGCATTGACCAGCCACCAGGCTCTCGAGCAGCTTCGTCTCGCTGTCTGCAAAGTGGGCCTGGCCTGTCTGGTGACACAAGGCTATTCAGAGCTACTCCGCTGGCTTCCCTAACCTGAATGCATACCACAGCAACGGTGGGGGTGGGGGGGCACATGGAGTAGGCAGGCGACACCTATACGGCTACTTAGAGCCATCCGACCACAGGGAGGAAGACAGAGTTCTGCATGCCATGGATGTGTCATCAAGAGTCACCTGCAGCGAGCATGTGAGGATTGTGTCAGTTCCAATCTAGCCTCGGCCAACTGGCCTCTAACTGCAGCTCAGGTGGCCTCATTGACAGGGCCCGTCAAGCTGTCTGACACCACTGCTACTGAAGAGCCACTTCGCCCTCCTGTCCCCAGAGCTGAAGGCTGAACTCTCAGGTTTGAGTCAGGAATGGCTCTCACAGGCTTACATGTTGCCTGCTTGTGTCCTGGCTGGTGGTACTCTTTGGGGAAGCATGAAGCCTTCTGGAAGTGGGGTGTGGCTGGCAGAAGTTGGCAGGGTCCTAGACATCAGCCTCTGAGGCTTTTACTGCTGCTGTTGCTCCGGCCATTGCTCGCTGCTTCCGTTACACTTTCCTCCAGCCTCTGTGCTCTGCTTCCTGGCTGGTCACGTGAGCACCTCCGCCACGTGCTCACATTGCCATGAACTCCCCTCCTCTGCCATGAACTCCCCTCCTCGACAGTCTGACACCATAAGCCCAAGTAAACCCTTCCCCCCCTCAAATCGTCAGGCACTGTAGACCCAGCGACACACAGGGGACACGCACATGAACGAACGTTTCTACTTCAGGTCCATGTACACAACTCAATGGCAGCCCTGCCCCTATGGCATATGGAGGACAGAGGTCAACTCATAGAAGCCACTTCTCCCCTACCATCATGTGGCTCCCAGGAATTGAACTCAGGTCATCAGGCTTGGCAGCAAGCGCCTTTACTCGCTGAGCCACCTCGTTGGCCCAGTCTTTCTGACCTGCACGACAGTGGTGGGAGTTATACCCTGCACACTCTATACAGAGTTTCACTGACTAAGTCCCCCGTGTAATTAGAAACTCCTCCTCTCCCTCTGAGTCCAGGGTGGTGATTCTCAACTGCCAACTCAACAGGAAATGGGTCTGTCTCTAGGGGGCTCTGTGAGGGAGTTCCTACACGAGGTTCACTGAGGTGGGCAGTACCACCCTGCGGGGCAGAGGGCCAAACTGACTAAGTAGAGAAGCATCCATCTCTCTCTGCTCTCTGACTGCAGATGTGACATGGCCAGTCACTTTACATCTCTTCCGCTACCATGGACCATATTTTCCAACTCTGATCCAAAACAAACCCCTTCCCCATGAAATTGCTTTTGTCAGAGGTTTCATCATGAGAAAAGTAACTAACCACAGAGTCCAACTCTTGAGACACCTCCTCCATGCAGCCCTGTCTCTCTGCAAGACAGACTCACGGCTAACTCTGCCCACTTCCATTCTGTGGCTATTGATGAGATGCATGGCTCCTCGTGCTGGGTGCTCAGTATCCTGTTCCTCACTACAGCTCTACACCTTCCATGGAAGGGAAAACTGAGGCTCTAGGATGAGTGGGAGGTCCAAGGGTATATGCCCAGACGAAGATCTGAAGCGGCTAGACTCCTGAGTCCACGCTGTCCACCTCGGGACACAGGGCCCAACCAGGAGCTGGGCTGGAGTTTTTGGATTGCTCAGATTAGATGAAGACATCAGGGCAGCCAAGGGTGCTCTGGGATTCAAGTCAGAGACCGGGCCTGGCTAAGAGCGGAGATTGTGTATGTCTGAGAGGGGAGGGCAGGGGTCCGGGGAGACACTGACCTTCCGGTGCTGTTCATAGTTGCGGATGAAGTCTCGCAACTGCTCCTCTCGGCTCTCCAGCGTGGCATACAGCTGCTGCATCTGGCTCACCAGGTCGGTCTTCTCGCCCTTTAAGCGCTTCCGGTCAGCTTTCATGGCTGTGGACAGGACAGAGGATTAATTAGCTCCCGATACCCAGGCAGTTCCTCTGGGTGTCTTTTGTCTAGATGAGAAATGGGGTTCACCCAATACAGTGTCTCTCCTGGATCCCCATATCACTGCAGTATCCCAGGCTTGGGGCCCAGGCTTGCTGTGTGAGTGGCTCCTTTTTCATCTCTCTGATTTGACTGTCTACAATGGAAGGCCTGCTGGGCTGCAAGTCGGGGGTGGGGGGCTGGGGGAACTCATACATGGGGAGCTCCCCACCCTGTAGCTGAAATGAGCCCCAAGGTCAACCCACTGAGCTGACAGAACAGCTCAGTCCCATCCAAGACTCTCTCATAAGCCCCACTTGATTATTAACATGTAGGGCTCAATGACATGCAAGATAAGACACAGACGATATGGACCACACAGGATAAACTGGACTTCGTCAAACCAAAAGCTCTGCTTCACAGGGAGACATGGAGAACAAGAAAAGACAGCCCATAGAAGGGAGAAAATAATTGCAAGTCCTTTATCTAATAAGAGGCATCTAGAATATATAAACATATATATCTATATATATGTATATATGTATATATAATAAGTTCAAGGCCAGCAGGACAGCTCAGCTGGCAAATGTGCCCGTAGTCAAGTCTGACAATCTGAGTTCAATCATCAAGAACCCATACAGTAGGAGAAGAGCCTATTCCTATTAGCTGCCCTCTGACCTCCACATGTGTCCTGTGATGTGAACGTGGTGTACATGTACGTACACACACACACACACACACACACTCAATTAAATTCAATTAAAAAAACTCTAAAAATGCTGTGCGTGGTGGTGCACACCTTTAATCCCAGCACTTGGGAGGTAGAGGCAGACGGATTTCTGAGTTCGAGGCCAGCCTAGTCTACAGAGTGAGCTCCAGGACAGCCAGGGCTACACAGAGAAACTCTTGTCTCGAAAAAACAAAAAAGAACAAAAAAGAACAACAACAACAACAAAAAACCCAACAACAACAAAAACCTCTAAAAATAAATTCTCGTAACTCAACAATACAAAGACAGCTGTTGGGGCTACAGAGATGGCTCAGTGGTTACGATCACTTGCTGCTCTGAGAGAGGACCGGAGTTCATTTCTCAGTCCCACCAGGCAGCTCACAACTGCCTGTAATTCCAGCTGCAGGTGGGGGCATCTGAGGCCATGCCATCGCTGCACACAGAGAGCCGCAGGGAACCCCGAGCAGTGGGGACTCCAGGGCTGGTCAGCATTCAGAATTCCAGCTTTGAGCCTCCCAATGAACCCAGCTGACTGTTCTCTCAGCAGCCAGCTCGGCTGCACAGCAGCTGAGGTCATCAGGGCTGGGATTCCAGACCTTCTGAGCTGAAAGCTTGCAGGGTGGAGCTGAGGACAAAGCCAGGCCAGCTCTCCAACATGGTGTAGCCTGCTACCAGGGAACCTGGCTCTACGAAACTCTAACATGCAGGAAGACAAAATGACTGAGTGAGGGAAGGCCCTTGCCATCCCATCTGATGGCAGAGTTTGAACTCTCGGGCACACGTGGTGGGAGAGAACTGATGCCTGTAAGCTGTCCTTGGATTCCTTGCACACACGCTACAAATAAATAGAAGACAACCAACTAACCAACCAACCAAATGAAACTCCAAGACCCAACAAAGATCCAATATCCAGTCTGCAAGCAGGCCTGGGCCAGCACCGTAGTGCATCCACATCAGCCATTCACTGGCATTTCACATGCATTTTTATAGAGATGGGCAGGCGGGTCCTCTTATCCCATCCCAGAGGGGGCATTCTGGCCGCATAACCAGTTAGTGGCATAGATGGAGTGCACCAGGCTTATAGACTGGCAGGAGTAACAGAGATAAGAGGGACTATGGAGAAGGGATAGAGAGTCCTTGAGGACTTGGTTGGTGCTCCCAACCCTTGCCACCTTTGTCCTTGCGGTTGGAAATGGAACCCCTAGGATTCTGATTTGTCGTATGGTAAGTCTTATCCTGTGAGAACCAGTCTTTGCTCCCAAATGCTTGGAGTCTCACCAGCATTGGGATGCCTTGAGACAGGACCACATGGCCCTGTGTTTGAGGGGCTCCCCAGGATGTGCAGTCCAAGTTGTTCCCAACTCACAGGAAGTGGGTACCTGCTCTAAGGCACTGGGCCCTGTCCAACTCCAGCTGTACCCTACTAGGCGCCTGACCTAGTCTCTAAGAAAGCTTTGGAGGTAAAGGTCATGTTTAAGTCAACCTAACCTACTTGTATTACCTCCGTTTCTATGGCTATGGTGGGATGCCTTACAAAAGTGACTTAGGAAAGAAAAGTGCTAATTCAACTTATAGTTCCAGAGGACAGAGACCATCATGGTAGGTTGGCATGGAAACAGGCAGAGAAAGCATGCCTGCAGGAGCAGGGAGCTGGTTGGTCATCTGATCACATTCCACTCACACCACAGGGAAGGGAGTGGGAGTGGGAGGGCCTGAGAGCCAGAGAGTGTGAGGGGGGAGGTGAGTATGGAGGAAGGAAGAAGGGAGGGAGGGAGAGAGGGAGGGAACAGGAAGTGGAAGCGATCAAGGCTATGAACTCTTAAGGCCCACCCCCAGTGACATACTTCCTTTAGCAAGGTGCTACCTCCTAAAGGTTCTGTAACCTTCACAAACAGCACCACCAAGTGGGGACTGAGTGTTAATACATGAGCCTATGGGGGACATTGCTCATTCAAACCACCAGATTCCACTGAAACTATAAACAGAGACCAGTGTCCAGTCAACACAAGGCTTTCTAAGACACAGACAGACAGACAGACACACACACACACACACACACAGAGACAGAGATGGGGGTGGGGCTAAGAATGTGGAATCCTGGGTCTGTCATCTGCCACAAAAGCCCCCGCTCAAGTAAACTGACAGAGAGGCCCTGGGAGCCTCTGGGATGCTATACTGGCTCAAGGTAAAGAGGTGGACATAGGAGCCAGCAAGGCAGCAGACAGCAAAGTGGCCAGACTAGAGGTTGGCACTGGGGCCCTCACTTCAACAAGCAATCCTCCACCACAGGTGCATGAGAAGTCATGTAAATCTACACACACAGCCATGAGAAGGACGACAGGCCCTTCCTCCCTTGCCCTGCTCATTAGCTACTACAGGTCTCTCTCTCTCCAGGTAAGCTGCATGCATGAGTCTTGCCTCTCTCTGGGATGAGTCTCCCGAGGTGGCAGCTGGCCAGCATTCTGTTTGCATTTCCAGAAACTGGCTTCCCCCAGGCAGGTCTCATTCCAGCAACCAGGTCACTGGAACCACTGCTACTGCTACAGTGACAGATGGTGTCATGCCCTTTGGGTTTTGCAGGGTCATGGTGTGTGCAGAGGGACTTTAAGCTCCAGGAGACCTGGGGTGAGTCACCCAGCCCTTCTGAGCTTTGTTTTACTAGACACCACAATGATTCTGGAGCTGGAGAGAGATGGCTCAGCAGTTAAGGGTACAAGCTAGTGTTGCAAAGGACCAGAGCTTAGTGTCCAGCACCCATCTAAGGCAGTGGGCAACCTTCTCCTGGCCTCCAGGGTCACCTGCACCCACATGTGCATACAATATGTGTAACATACAAGTAAAAGTAAAGTCATTAAAAGAAAACCACCCCCCAATCCAAACATCTAATGATTCCTGAACTGTGCACACTAGGATAGTGCAAGGCACCATGCTAAGGCCCCACGGGTTCTTGTCACCTGTCAACTGTCTTGTGAAGTCATCAGACATTACAGACTAGAGACCTGGTCATGCATTAAGCATCAAAGACTCCCCAGCCCCGGCATCAAACCTCCTGTCCCCTTGGTTCTGAGCGTGAGATTACCCACCCAAACCAGGTCCCATAGCACCTAGTTTGGAACAACACGCCGTCCGTATCTGCTCTTCTGGCCCTTGGGTTCTGGGTCGGGCGGAAGCTGGTTGGGCTGTTTTGGGATGGAAGTCCCTGGCTTCATGCACATGCTCTTATCACTGAATTAAAGCCCAGTGGAACCTGTTTCATGGAGGCCCCAGTGTTAAATTATGAGGGGCAGGGGGGAAACAGAAAGAGATGGGGGGAGGGGGAGGGGAGAGGGAGAGGGAGATGGAGAGAGAGACTGAGCAAGAAAAACAGATCCAGGCCTCAAACCAAGGGTATCTTGACCTTGAGTCCCATCTCACCACCGTTATGAAAACACACATCACTGTGGACAGCACAACCCACCATATCCCCCCAACAAACCAGAGGACCATCCATAATTCCCAAGTGCTGTCCGGACTTCTCATTCTGAGATGCAGCCACCTCACCATTTGGCCTCTCAAGGAGCTCTCTGAGTTTTCCCTTAAATGCAATCTGACATTCCAGCGTGTGCCCCATTTACTGCCCAGTGGCTGCCAGGTGTGTGTGTGTGTGTGTGTGTGTGTGTATCCATGTATGTGTGAACAGCTCATAAGGAATTGCCTTTCATGCCTTTCACCCGCAGAGCCCAGCCAGTCCATGGTACTGTCAAACCACACCCTTACAATCTGGCTCCCTGCTAGGCTAAGCTCAGCAGCCTCTGAGCTCCTTCTGGGGCATTCCCAGCCAAGAGTCTTTGCAAACTTTCCAGTCTGGTGGGCTGTGGGAGCCTGTAGCCAGCGGTGGGTAGGTTTCCTTTTCCATCCAACCTTTGTCCATACAGACTCTGGAAAAGGAGGGTAGTCAGGCAGAGAGAGAGAGGGCCTGGTCTGCGTCTCTGTGGGACTTAGGCCTCTGAATGAATACCCACCAGCAAGGGAGGCAGTTCCAGTCCAACTTCCTGGTTACTGTTGGGAGAGCTGAGGCCCAGAGAGGGAGAGAAAATGTTAGATGTCACACAGTGAGCATCCTGGGTCTTGTGATACTTGGGGCCAACATGGCTTGGTTAGAAGCATTGTTTAACCGTCTTCCTATGTGTCCTTAGGCCTCACTGTTCTCATGTATCGAGTTGACTCTCTTCGGAGTGATATATAGGATGCACACCTGGAACATCTGGGGAGAAGAGTCAGGGGCCCCCCAGATGCCAGACTTCTCTGTCCTGTTAGGTGGGAGGCCTGAGAGGCCACCTGTGTGGTCCCACCTGGGACCTCCTCTGCTTGGAAGGCTCTGGATCATGGGAACTCAGCAGAAACTCACCCACCCCCACCAGCCTAGCCTAGTCCCTACTGATGGGAATTGAGACCACTCCTATTGTGATTTTAAAAAGATAAAGAAGTGCTAAGATATGTTCTATGGGAGTGTGGTGAGGTATGGGGGAAGGAGGTGCCTCAGCGGGCCCGTGCCAAGGCATCCCTTCCCCCTGAGGGACTGTAGCCACATGATGGTATAGTATAGAACAGAATTTATTTAGAGCATGGGGAGGAGACTTAAGAGAGTAGTAGAGGCAGAAGAAGGCGGGGGAGGGGGGGGAGAGATGGACGGAGGGAGGGAGGGAGAGAGGGAGAGGCAAGAGTAAGAGAGAGAGGAGGGGCAAGCAGTGCCTTTTATAGTGGGCCAGGCCTACCTGGCTGTTGCCAGGTAACTGTGGGGGTGGAGTGCAGATAGAATACCAACAACTCCCTTTGCCCAAGACTCCCTGAGTCCCTGAACTTGGCATCGCCCCTCCCCCCTTTCAGGACTACTCTAGTATCACACCAATGGTGTCCTCTCTCTGGACTCCTAGATGGCTAGTCTCCGTCTCAACCCTTTCCCCTCCAGCGAATTCCATTTTTCTTTTTCCTTTTGCTGTAAAATGCTCCCAAGGGCCACTTACTCTACCTCTAGCCTCCTCAGGCGCTAAGGAACCCCCTCTGACTTCTCCACACTTGGTCCTTTCTAAGTCACTGGGAATCCTGACTCTGGCTCTGTCAGACTACATACCAGGCTGCTTCTCTTTGGTCCTGTGCCCAGGCACTCAAGGCCACCATATCCTGATGGATCAGAAGACTACCTTCCGGGGCCCTGCCAAGACTCATCATTAGGAGAGAGTGGGGGGCCCGAACCCTGTTCCAGAGAGTGAGGTTACTCTTAATTGCACTAGGTACTGTAACCCCATACACCCTGACTTTTCACAGAAATTCTAAACTCCCAATTCTTAACTAATTTTAAGCTCTTAAATGTCCTTTATAGCTTAGGGTAAATTTAAGATTTATGTGAACCTGAGCGAGTGGTCTGGGTCTGCTGATACCAGCTGTGTGACCCTGGATAAGTCCCTTATGCTCCGTGTGTGTGTGTGTGTGT
>JADRCD010221804.1:21803-70570 GCA_019843815.1 Montemys delectorum | reverse complement strand
TTTCAAGACAGGGTTTCTCTGTGTAGCCCTGGGTGTCCTGGAACTCACTCTGTAGACCAGGCTGGCCTCGAACTCAGAAATCTGTCTGCCTCTGCCTCCCAAGTGCTGGGATTAAAGGCGTGCGCCACCTTCTGCCTGGTGAAAGAAATAATCCAATGTGTGTGCAGTATTTGCATATTTGTTTATACTCAAGTGGGCAGTGGAGAGTCTTGGTTCCCAGACCTTCTGTTCCGTCAGAGTGAGAGAACATGACAAGCTTGTGACTGCTTCAAAGAACAAACCACATCCCATCTGACCACGCCTGCAGCCTCTAAACCAGTCCCTGTGATCGTCATACTGTGAAGCCAACTGATTACAGAAACGGCTCATGATACCACCACCTCACTACCACACTCTTTTATATTTAGTTAATTTTTGCTGTCAAAGACTTCATTATGCAGTCTGAAGAGCTGAGAAATACCATGGGGTTTAAAACAAGAATCCTCCCCAGCCCACTCCTCCCTCAGCCCAGACACTATTCCCACAGCCACTTTCAAATCCCCTGTTTGTTTTTCTTCCTTCTTGTCATATTTCTAGGTCATATGCTTATAATTTTTCTAAGCAGCTTCCCAGGATTTTAACTTTTGACTTTGGAAAAGCAAAGATTTGGCTGAATTAATCTACAGATCATACCATAATCACTGTATTCTTCTTCATACTCTCAATAAAGTCACAGCAAAATTCATTAATATTTAATGTTGTGCTACTAGCTATAATAATGTGATTTACAGCTAAGTCATTTGGTATATTATAATTATCTTTTTTGAATCATTTTTTCTTAATTGCTCTGGTTCGCATTTGCCTAAAGTTGTATGTACCTGCAATTAGTGCGCAATCTCCAAACAGAGCTAAAAACCTCCTCTCTGTACAAATACTCCCTTCACTCAGTGTTAGCTACCAGCTACACACCCACTAGGGTCCTGCCGCTTTGCCTCTCTCAGGACTGGGCCCTCAGGACAAGAATTTCTTTTCCTTCTTCCTCTTTGAATCCTTTCTGTTATATCTAATATCTTCCTCTTAGTTTATTTCTCTGCAGTGTTCTGAGACAGAATGCCTAAAAGGTACATTTTTATGATATAGTACCTGTGGAAGATAATTTTTTTTCTAGTTTAGTTTTTTGAGACAGTGTTTCCCCGTGTAGTCCTGGCTGTCCTAGAACTTGCTCTGTAGAACAGGCTGGTCTCAAACTCTGCCTGCCTCTGCCTGCCTCTGCCTGCCTCTGCCTGCCTCTGCCTCCCAAGTGCTGGGATTAAAAGCATGTACCACGACTGCCCAGCAAAACTCTTTTTTAATATGGTACTTTTATCAATTTTTAAGAATTTCATGCATGCATGCAGTATATTTCACTTACTTTTACCACACAATCCTTCTAATTCCTCTCATATCTGCCCTCACTCCCATTCCAATTTAATGTCCAGATAGAAACATGATAGATAGATAGATAGATAGATAGATAGATAGATAGATAGATAGATAGATAGATAGACTTAGAGATATAAAACCTACAGAATCTAACATACACTTTCTGTATACCATTGAAGTGGAAATTTCTGTTTGTGTCATGTGGTGTTTTACTGAAGCAGACACATGAGAGGACTGGGGGTGTTTAAAGAGAGTTAAGTAGGCTCCAATAGACCAAGACAGGGCGCTTGCTTGCATTGCTAGCCATGCAATACTTCATTGGTCTCACATCTTTGCTGATCTTCACTTCATTGAGAGAGGCACAGGAGAGAAGTTCTCCTTGAATTTTGGCTGATTTGTGCTACTGATTCGGCAGAGGCCTGGCTGTTTCTGCTGGATTGTGCCACCGCTGCTGATTCATGTTTGGTGAGCTGGACTGTTGGTGCCCTGATGTCGTGCGCGCAGGACAGACACACAGACGACAGCCAAGATCCTTCTGCAGCCATACTTTATTCCATCTTCCAGAGGGCGACCCCCCACACCCCCAAAAGCACTGCTTATATATGCCCTGGAGCGGCATGCTCATCTCTGATTGGCTGTTTGCTCATTACCTCATGAGACACCTCGGGATAGGCTGTGACTTGGCGATTTTGGCCCTAGCACATGCGCAGACTACGTGTTAAGGGGAGAAGAAACCGGCTGCCGGCGCCATCTTGTAATGGAGGCTGCCGGCTTGGTTGTGGCTCTCTACACCCTGACACTACACTGGACTGCTGGTATCCTAACAGTGGAGAGTGGAATCACTCCCAAAGAACTACTTCTACACAGGTCCACATCCCCTTGTCCTATTTACCATCTTTCCCCCTCTACCTTTAAACAGTAGGCTAGAAAGGGGAGGTTGAAGCTTTTGAGAACTTATTAAAGTAGGTTTTGAAAAATCTAAGCCCACATACCATGGCGTATGGCCATCCCCTGGAGCATGGTAGACCTACCAGGAGCCAAGCCCTTAAAGAAGACTCTCTCCTTCCCCTAGAAGCTATCAATTGCCACTAGCCTCTCAGATAGGGATGGAGTTCACATACCCCTCCATATTTCATATGGGAGTTTTGACTGGCTTGATCCTGTGCAGATCCTTGGCAACCAACCATAGCTTCTATGAGTTCATGGGTAGAGCAATTATGCCCGAACAGAAGGCTTCGCTCCTCTCAACCATTATTTAAACCACATATGCTTCAATGTTTTACTAAATATAGAGAGCATTTTCTATTGCATGCTCATCAGAGCTAGTGGTAAGAAGCACAGTCTCATTCACACAGTCATCTTGTCTGTGCTCTTGTTTCCCCTAAGGATGCCCTATCAGTTATGATCCCTTGTCATTTGGAACATTGCCACCATGTGCCTTGAGATGATTCTGCTGTCACTTGCGACTCCAGTCAGTGAAGTCCTAAATTCTGGAAATGCATCTTTTTGCTCTGTGAGTTTTTCTTCACCATCTATGTTAATCTTTTCCCGTCACTTTTCTAGTTTTTCTACCCACAATTCTTTTTCTTCAGTTAACTTTTTAGGTTAGTTTACGAGGCGATGGGTTTCATCGCGGCATCTTTGTACATGTGTCTTACTATTCATTACTGTGATTCATTTCCCACTCTCATCTCCCTCTCATTACCCACCTTTCCCTCCAGCTTCTTTCTCTTCTTTCTTTCTTTCTTTCTTTCTTTTTTTTTTTTTTTTTTTTTTTTTTTTTTTTTTTTTTTTTTTTTTTTGGTTTTTTGAGACAGGGTTTCTCTGTAGCCCCTGCTGTCCTGGAACTCACTGTGTAGACCCGGCTGGCCTCGAACTCAGAAATCTGCCTGCCTCTGCCTCCCAAGCGCTGGGATTAAAGGGGTTCGCCACCACTGCCCGGCTCCCTCCAGCTTCTTCTACTTACAATATTGTTAATCTCTAGTAAAGCTCAACTTTACTAGAGATTAAAAGACAAACAATAGGAGAAGCAATGTTTAAATCTCAGCAGCTGTCTGGAGGAGAAAGGGGGAGAGCCTGCCTTTCGATTTCGAAGTCATCAAGTAATCACAGCATAGGGCAGGGGAGCTTGAATGGAGCGAAGGACTGAGGAATCCCAAAGAACAACAACAACCACAAACATTCTTAGGCTCTTGCCAGCCAGAAAAGAAGAGTAGAGCAAGAAAAAGTGGGCCTTTCTGAGTCAGGTTTCACTAAAGACTAAAGAGAACCTCGTTTAACCTCTGGAACTAAACTAGGAGCAGGGAGGAAGGAGAAGCACAGTATTTCTTTTATCGAATTAAAGGGATAATTATTCCTCCCGTCTTCTCAGCATTCTACCTAGAATTCTCACTATTCCAATGTTAAACCTCTGTGCCTGATCTGTTCATTCATTCTCTTGCGCTTTCTTTATCCTCTTCTGTTACTTTATCATGTTTTAAGAATATATTCCTGGTTTTATTCTGAAACTCTTCTAATATTATTAATTTTTTGTATCACATTACTAAGACTCAAGTGTCTTTCCTGCTCTTTCTGAATTGTGCCTTGTTCCTTATATGAGTACAATATTTATCTAATCAGTCAACAATATTTACTAGCAGACTCACTATACCAGTCAAGAATTCTAGGACTAGAAAGATAAACAAGTTTTTGCCCTCATACAGCCCATATTCACAAGTGACAGAAAGAAATAAAGAGCTAATGGACACAATGTATATTATCAAGTTATAATAATCCTATTTAAAAATTTTTTAAACAAAGAGTGGAAATAAAAAGTGACAGGGAGTCTCTTGTCTTTCACATGATGTTATAGTACAGCAGTCTTAACCTTCCAAATGCTGTGACCCTTTAATACAATTCCTCATGTTGTGGTGACTCCTAACCATAAAATTATTTTCATGGCTTCTCCATAACTATAATTTTGCTAATGTTATGAATCATAATGTAAATATCTGTGTTTTTTGATGGTGTTATAAGACCCCTGTGAAAGAGTGATTCGCCCTCCAAAGGGACTGGGACCCACAAGTTGAGAACTCCTGTTGTAGCATTTTGAATTTGCATGTTTTTATTTGTTGACTTGGCTTTGTGTTTGATTGTATCTACTTTCTCCACAAAGAGGGGCTGGCTCTGTGCTCATCTGAAAGGGCAGAAGCACAGCCAGGCATACCTCAGCAGGGCTTCTCTGGCTTGTCAGTATGAACAAAAGCAGCTGAGGGGGTTTCCCCAGTCTTCGAGTGGATATCAATGTTTGTAGGATATCAATGGTTTCCTTCCACTGGTTGGTGATGTCCCTAGGGAGGATTCCACACTCTGCCTTGACAATTGAAGGCCTAGCCACACCATCCCAGGTACACAACCTAGGGGAGCTTCTTTTGCAATGTCATTGATCCCCATTATCAGTCTAGCATCTGATTTCTGCTATCAACTGTGTTTGATGTCCGAAGTCCAAAGGTCCATAGTTTCCCCCCTTTAGAGATGAAACTTGCTCCAATAATTTTCTATGGTCATGAGAAGCACCTACGTAGGGTACAATCACTCTTCAGTCAATTTTCTGCCTGTCTTTTGGAGTAGCCTAATTCTACCACTACCACTACCTCAGCACCTGAGTCATTTGGGCTTCTGAATGGAACCTTAACTAAAACCTTGCCAGCTCCTCTCTGTTCCTCTATAAAGACTGAAGAATTAGCATTCTTCATGCTCTTTGTCCTTGGTGGGTTCATACCTTGTTGGTTGGTTATTAGCTGGCTTTGTTCATTGTTTTTTCTTTTGCTAACATTTCCGTAGAGTTGTGCAATGTCACAGATATAAATTCACATACACAATCTCCCACATTTAACTTGAATAATTAATGGCCTGTGCCAGCTGCTCCAAATTGGTGTTGCTAAAGTAAATGTAACAATTATGAACGACTGTGTCGGTCTGTGTTACTGCTGGGTATAGTATGGAAAATCTGATCCATCACAAAGGGATATGGCCCTATGGAATGTGGTGTTTCATTAAAAGATAACTTGCCGTAGAGGTGGGCATGGTGATACACGGCTGTGTGTTGACTGCCATCACTCCAGAAACTAAAGCAGCAATATAAAAGCCAGCCTGAGCGGCATCATCCAACTGCTGATGGAAGCAGATGCAGAGACCCAGAGCCAAACACTAGGCAGAGTCAGAAGAAGCTCTCAGAAGAGGGAGAGGAACGGTTATAAAAGCCAGAGGGGTCGAGGACGCCATGAGAACACTGTTCGTGGAATCAACTGAGCAGGTTTCATAGGGGCTCACGGAGACTGAAGCAACAATCACGGGCCTGTATGGGCCTGAGATAGGTCCTCTGCACATACGATACGATTGTGTAACTTGGTGTTCACGTGGGAAGCCTCCCACTGACTCTTTTGCCTGCCCTTGGGACATTTTCCCCCCTTACTTGGGTTGCCTTGTACAGCTCTGACGTGAGAGTTTGTGCCGAGTCTTATTATAATTTGTTATGCTGTGTTTGGTTGATATCCCTGAAAGAAGCCTGTTCGTCCTTTCTCTCTCTCTCTCTCTCTCTCTCTCTCTCTCTCTCTCTCTCTCTCTCTCTCTCTCCCTGTATATGTGAATGTGATCACACATGTGTGTGTACACATACCAGCACATGTGTGTGCATGTACATGTGTTGTATATATATGTGGAGATATGCAGATGTTCGTTCATGTGTGTACATGTGTACACACATGCATGCAGAGTCTGCTGGTCAATGCCCAGTATCATAGTTCACCTTTTTTCTTAAGGTAGGGAGTCTGACTGAACCTACTGCTCACGGGCTCAGCTAGACCAACTGGCCAGTAAACCCCAGAGACCCTCTTGCCTCCTCCTCCTCCATGCTGGCCTTACAGGCACATCTGGCATACCTTACTTTTTATACTTTTTTTGATGTGAGTGCTGGGGATCTTAACTCAGATCCTCGTGCTTATGCAAAAAATCACTACATTCCAGCCCTGTTGACAGTCTTAATAACTTTGAAACAAGACTTGCACAAATTATATATCAGGTTCTAAGAGCATATAAGTGACAGACAATCTGGTCTACCCAAGAAAGACAAAAGGAAGATATATATATATATATATATATATATATATATATATATATATACACATACATACACACACAGAACATTCATCAGAAAGGGATTCTGACTGGCTTAAACAGGCCATTGCTTTGTCAGTTAAGAATTAACAAAAAACAAACAGTGATGACCCGTACCCTGAACTCCAGCACTCGGGAGGCAGAACCAGACAGAGCTCTGTGAGTTTGAGGCCAGTCTGGTCTACAGAGTGAGTTCCAGGACAGCCAGGGCTGCACAGAGAAACTCTGTCTCAAATAAACAAAGAGTGGAGTTCATCTCAAAATAATCACTGAACCCCCTAATAGTTTTTATGAATACTTTAAAACTGTGGTCAGTGCTCGAGCCCAAAGGTAAATGAGAATAAGCCATCTGAGTCACAGACAGCAAGCAATCACCCGGTCACCACCAGACTATTTCTCTGCTGATTCCTATCAGTTTCTGAGAAAAAGTTGCTCTAGTTTCTTTTTCCGTGGCCCTGACATTGCTGTCTTGCAATCTCTTACACCGCCCAGGCTTGGTCTCTTTCATGGGCAAGCCTGACTGGATAGGCCCAAGACACAACTGAAGTTTCCTTCATTGCCATTCAATACTCACTCCTCTTTCCTTACTTGTGGGTAACACATTTTTTGTGAGCATTAATGTAACAAGAGAAAAATATTATGTTCTCATCTTTCTTTTTTTGTTGTTGTTGTTTTTTTTGTTTTGTTTTGTTTTGTTTTGTTGTTTTTTTCAAGAAAGGGTTTCTCCATGTGGCCCTGGCTGTCCTGGAACTCACTCTGTAGACCAGGCTGGCCTTGAACTCAGAAATCCGCCGCCTCTGCCTCCCAAGTGCTGGGATTAAAGGCATGTGCCACCATCACCCAGCTGTTCTCACCTTTCTTATAGATGGCCCTAAGTTATGACCAACTTATCTTAGGAGGAAGTTGTCAAGAATAAAATATAGTTACTCAAATGTTGGCTTTTGACATTTTGGGCTAGGAGTTGTGGGGGCCACCCTGAACACTCAAATATATATATAGAGAGAGAGAGCCGGGCGGTGGTGGCATACTCCTTTAATCCCAGCACTTGGGAGGCAGAGGCAGGTGGATTTCTGAGTTCAAGGCCAGCCTGGTCTACAGAGTGAGTTCCAGGACAGCCAGGGCTATACAGAGAAACCCTGTCTCGAAAAAACAAACAAACAAATAAACAAACTATATATATATATATATATACACACACACACATATATACACACACATCTATACGTATATATGTGTATATATATATACTATATACTATTTCAGAGCACTGCCTATGATAGCGTCCTTCTATCCCAAGACATAACAATCAATGTTTCCTTGGAGATGAAAATATGGTTTAACCATTAGAAGGCACTAGATGCTCTTCCAGAAGGCCGAGGTTCAATTCCAATCTCTTACATGGTAGCCTACCACTGTCTGTAACTCTAGTTCCAGAGTATTGGACACCCTTTTCTGATCTTCAAGGACAGTAGACACACATGTGGTATGCAGGTACACATGCACATAAAACATCCACACACATAAGTATTTTTTTAATGACACCATGGGAACACAAGAGATAAATCAAGTGTCTACAAAGCACATGATCTTTGACAACCAACCTCCAGACTTGTGTCTAAGTTTCTGTTGCTTAAGCTTAAGGTATTGCAGATTGTGGTACTATTGTTATAGAAGACCTAGCTAACTAGTATATATCCTACAAACTCCATAAGGGCAGAGATGATAATTTTACCAAAAGAATTTGCACAAGAAATGAGAATGAAACTAGTCTTTGTCAGGTAACGCTACATGTGGTTACCAAATTCGATACTTTGCTACCCAACCCAACTCTTTTCGAAACTGTGTTATGACGTTTAGGGGTCCTTGTTTCCATTTTATTGCCTAGGAGAGCAAGGTTTGAGAAGACAATGATAACCTACTCTGGTGTGTCTTCAAAAAGACTCCAGAGCACTATCCTTTCCACAAAATAAAGAAGTCTGTGAAGGGTGATGCCTACGCTTAATTGTTCACTTGACTGGATCGGGAAGAATTTGTTTAGCCTCTGGTCATGCCTGAAAAGAGTATGCAAATTAGGCTAATGGAGGTGGCAATACCTATACTAAAAATGGAAAGCACTATGTTCTTGCTTGGGTACTGGATTATTCAAAAGGGAGAAAATGAGCTAAGCATTTCATTTGTCATCTCTGTTTATGATTATAGGCATGATGGGAGCAGCTGCTTCAAGCTCCTGCTACCTGGACTGGCCTGGATGATGGACTTGTGAATTGTGAGGGACACAAGCCAGCTCTCCCAACAAGGGCAATAAACTCTATATATGAGGAATCAGTCCTAGGGACTTAAGCAGCTCAAAAATACTTTGACCTCTGAATTTAAGATTTCATCATACAAATAGGGGGAGATAGGGACACAGATGCTCAGACAACAGAGCCCAAGTGCAAGTCAGGGTGTTTTCTTTAAAGCACAATAAAAGTTATTTGTTGAAAGAGACAAGACTTTCCTTTAAAATCCTAGCAAGCCACTTTGCCTCCTGACTTACTGGACACCTGCTGAGTTCTAAAGAGCCTAAAAGAAGAGTGGGCTGAGCCTTTGCCCCTGAGGAGCCTCTCTTCTAGCCCAGCACTAGCAGAGATCCACCCCCAGAGCTTTCAGATTACCCAGTAAATAGGTCAAATAGATTCTAAATTTTATTCCTTGTGATTTACCAAGACCTCCGCTAGGATAAGCAGTGTGATGTGTGTGGATAAACTAATTTTTTATTCCCTTAAGGCTGTCTAATTACATAAGAAAAAATAGAAACAACTTTGTTTGGAGATGTTAGAGTGTAAGAGATGCAATTTATGTGAGAACAGCCATGATAGTGAGTGACCCAGGCTAGGATAGTCGGTGCTCTTACCTGCTGAACCATCTCACCAGCCCTCAGGCTAGAATAGTCAATGAGTGCTAGACACACCCCCCCCTTCCAAGTGAAACAGGAGAGCAACTTGGATTCAGTCTTAGAATATCACCCATAGGTTTTTTTTTTAATTGCAAAAATTCTAAATAATTATCTTTCTTACCCATGAGACCCAATATGTCAGTTTTTCCCATTCCTTGTTCTACTTGTTAGGTAGGCATCTGTCAGGTTCATCACTATTAGACACATAAAAAAGAGAAATAAATATCTAATAGTGATGAAACTGACAGATTCCAACCTAACAAATAAACAAGTAGAACTAGTAATGGGGAAAATTGACATTTTGGGTCCCATGAGTAAGAAAGAAAACTATTTAGAACTTTTGCCAAAACTGCTTTTCCTGGGTCTAATCAAATTAGATAATTAGAGAAATATAAATATGCATAACTAGAAAAGCACAAATCATGCATTATGTAAAAGTCTACTGGTCTGGATTTTTAAAAACTTTCTTTGTATACAAAGAAAAAAAACATTTTTTAAAAAAATTAAAGTAGAGCAAATACAGAACTGTATCAGGCTGGGGTAGAGCTGCGTGGTAGAGAACTGACCCTCAATCTGATCCCCAGAACAGATGTGGAGAAGGAAGAGGCTGAGGTAGAGCTGCATGGTAGAGGACTGACCCTCACATCTGATCCCCAGCACACACTGTGGAGAAGGAAGAGAGGAGGGGGAAGAAAAGCCATAGATTTTAAATTAATGAGTATAAAGGCATTATCAGGTGAATTTTATGTTAATATAGACTATATATTAATGGCAATATTTCAAAATATTTCAATTTTTTCAGACTTCTTATACAGTTAAGGCTATGTAAGAATGTCTAATTTCTCAGTATTTTAAGAGTAAAGCATCCTAACTCTTCAGCTTACTTTGGAGTGAGATATAAAAACATAGACTCCTACATTCATATACGGAAAAGTAGATTTCAAAATGTAGTGGGTTGGCCTGATCCTGCTTGTATTCCAATGCTAATTTGGGCTGTCAAAACTGGTTGCCCAGAGATGAGAGAGTCCAAGAGGCTAGTTAAGTGACCCTGCCCCCAGTTAGTTGTAACTGGTAAATAAAGATGACAACAGCCAATGGCTGGGCAGAAGAGATATAGGTGGGGTGTAGGTTTCCCAGGCTTGGTACCACAAGGAGGAAGAACATGCAGGAGAGAAGAGAAAAGAAGCCACCATAGGCTAAGAGTCAAGGGAGCGTGGCCCCGAGGTCGTCCCTATTGTAGCTGAGAGCAGCCCAGATGGAATATAGTAAATAGTAAGCAGTAACGGGGTTATTCACAGGAAAGTAGATTCTAACACCATGGAGGGTAGGCTGCTGCCCAGCCACTGTGCTGCTTAAGGCTTATTGTAAATATGAAGGTGGTGTGTGTGTGTGTGTGTGTGTGTGTGTGTGTGTGTGTGTGTGTGTTTTAAATCCAGGAACTCAATAACATAAAGCAGGAAGCCCCCAGCTGGAATTTAAACAATTTCTACTACACAGAGTGCAGCATGTCAACCTTCCAGGCAAAATGTCCACTAGTACAACAGTCACATGGCTATTATGGTGATAGCCAACAACTTTACAATTAGATAAGGGAGCCCTGCTCCACAGGAGAGAATTTATGCCTGGTACTGTGAACCTAAGTCAGTCTACTGACTCAGGAGCCCATAGGCCCTAGGGCAATTTACTCTGATTTGTTAAGTGGTCATGTCCTCAAGCCACCTTTTAAAAAAATTGTATTTATGCACATAAATTAGTACTTTCAACCTCAGTCTG
The DNA here is from genome assembly GCA_019843815.1 of Montemys delectorum. Classification (NCBI taxonomy): domain Eukaryota; kingdom Metazoa; phylum Chordata; class Mammalia; order Rodentia; family Muridae; genus Montemys; species Montemys delectorum. The sequence continues at coordinate 59,307 of JADRCD010221804.1, read as the reverse complement.
AAGATCTTTTTACAGTAGACAGCAGTTCGCTAGGACTTACAACTAGTCAAAATGCTGAAAATGCATGACTGAGTTCTTGCTCATAAGTGGAACGCCTACATTAAATCCCACCTCTACCCCTAAAGGTTCAGGGATCATGCAAGAGGGATCAGAAAGGACGTAAGAGCCGGGGGACGGGGTAGAATGCCATGAGATACTTACTGTCTTATAAAAATCGCACAGTTACCAAGCTCATTAACGCACACCAGCCGTGGTTACCTGCACAAGATGAAGGCAGAAAAAGTCCAACATGGACAGGGGAGGGGCTCACAAGGCCCTGCCCCTGGCTGAAGACCACTAGCAGATGGTGGCTGCTGAGGGAGGAAGGGTCACTTTTCTTTGGACTGTGGCTTCTGGTAGTTTGATGCTCTGGTGCATGAGCATAAAGGCATGCTAATTAGACTCAGCTGGGAATTTAAAGAGAAAAATGTTGGGGAAGTGACATTGAGAGGGAGACATGTTGGGGGTGGTTTGGGGAAAGCTGAAGGGGGAAAATACCATGAGTAGATATGATCAAAATGATCAGCATCCTGTCAGCTGACAGCAGCAGCATGCCAACTGTAGAAGGTGGGCATCTCAAGTCCAAAGAGGCGTACAGTGATGTAACTGGGGTAGAAGAGAGAACTACGGAATAGTCTTTCAGCATGATGTCATGTGCTGTATTCATCTATTAAAATATAAAAGAATAAAAGGTTACTTAAAATTTGTAAATAAAGCCATATAGTAGTGGTCCACATCTTTAATCCCAGCACTTGGGAGGCAGAGGAAAGCAGAGTTCCAGGTCAGCCTGGTCTACACAGAGTGAGTTCTAGGACAGCCAGGGCTGCACAGAGAAACCCTGTCTCAAAACAACAACAAAAAATAAATAAGAAATAGACTAATAAAAATATGTTATACAGCCGGGCAGTGGTGGCACACGCCTTTAATCCCAGCACTTGGGAGGCAGAGGCAGGCGGATTTCTGAGTTCGAGGCCAGCCTGGTCTACAGAGTGAGTTCCAGGAGAGCCAGGGCTACACAGAGAAACCTTGTCTCAAAAAACCAAAAACAAACAAACAAACAAACAAACAAAATGTTATACATATAAAATGAAATACTGTGAAACCTTTTAAAAGAAAAGAATTCTGTCACATGCCACAATGCAGACAAGTGTCTGGGACATTAGACTGAGTAAAATAAAGTAAATAAATAAAAGATAAATGCTGCGTGAATCCCCCTCACAATGACAGAAACAGAGCACAGAAGCGTAGTTGCCAGAGCTGAGGAAAAGAGAAAACCAGGATGTCTGCTCAATAGAGTGTATCATTTTTGCAAAATGAAGAAGCTGTAGCGACCTGCTGCTCCTAATGTGGACATACTGAACATTGATGAACCATATGCTTTAAAGTGGTTAAGATGAACTGGGGAAGTAAATCGCAGTGGTCCAGTACTTGCCTGGAATATACAAGTTCCTAGATTCAATTCCTGATATCAAAGATTAAATAAAATTATGACACCTGTAGCATCACACACCTCTTATTCCACACACCTGCTATCCCAGCACCCTGAAGACCAAAGCAAGAAGATCCCAAGTTCAAGTTTGAACTACACAGGCCGATCTCATTAAAAAAAAGAAGAATTGGGTTAAGAAACACTGAGGAGGAGACACTGAGACAGCCGGGACTATGGATAGACTGGAAGCCTGCCATAGCCTGGAAACATCTGGGACCGCCGGAGACGCATTGCCTCGTGCCCGAGTATATGCGCGTCGCTGGGTCTTTCTGCTGGTGGTCAGCCTCCTAAGCTGCTCCAACGCTATGGTACAAGGGTGCTGGGGCAGGCGGGGCGGGGTCTTTCCAGCAGCCCCAGCGCCAGATTGGTTTCGTTCAGTCACGAAAAACCGACCTTTCTTCTGGCTCAAGAAGTTGTAGAAGAAGGGGCAAATGCCTGTCCTGCCTGCTTTGGCTCAGCTTTGCACCTGTAGCAGACATCATAGCACAGCACTTCTTCCTGTCCATGGAGCAGGTCAACTGGCTGTCACTAATATACCTTGTGTTATCCATCCCATTTGGCATGGCAGCCATCTGGGTTCTGGACTCTGTTGGCCTCCGTGGAGCGCAAATCCTCTGGGCCTCCTTATTGCAAATGTGCTGTCTCCTGCCCTAGTCAAGAGAGCAGAAGACATCCTTATGATGCTTGGCATCTACATTGTTCCTGCTGGCCTTGCCTGTCTGTTGGCCACTGTCTGCCTCTGGGAGAGTGTGCCTCCTACCCCACCATCCACAGGGGCTGCCGGCTCTACTTCAGAGAGTTTCCTCCATGGGCTCAAACTGCTCATACAGAATAAGGCCTATGTCATCCTGGCTGTATGCTTCGGTGGTGGCATTGGTGTCTTCTCTAGCTTCTCAGCCCTCCTGGAGCAGATCCTCTGTGCCAATGGCTACTCTAATGAGTTCTCAGGCCTCTGTGGGGCTCTCGTCATCGTGTTTGGAATTTTGGGGGCATTGCTTCTAGGCCTGTATGTGGATCGGACTAAGCACTTCACTGAAGCCACCAAGATAGGCCTCTGTCTGACTTCCATGACCTTTGTGGCCTTTGCTCTGGTATCCCAGCTGCAGGGACAGACCTTTGCACTGGCTGCCATCTGCTCCCTCCTTGGGCTCTTTGGCTTCTCAGTGGCACCTGTGGTCATGGAGCTGGCAGTTGAATGCTCATTTCCTGTGGGTGAGGGTGCCTCTGCTGGTTTGATCTTTGTCCTGGGGCAGGCCGAGGGTGTGCTCATCATGCTGCTGTTGACAGCATTGACTGTGCGGCGAACAGGCCCATCCTTTTCTACCTGCCGGCAGGGTGAGGACCCTCTGGACTGGACAGTGTCCCTGCTGCTGCTGGCTGGCCTATGTACCCTTTTCACCTGTGTCTTGGTGATCTTCTTCAACACCCCATACCGGCGCCTGGAGGCTGAGTCTGGAGGATCCTCTTCACCAACAGTGTGTGCCAGAGATCCAAGGAATATAAGCCCCACCCAAGTGCCACCACTCAAGACTCCTGGCCTGACACCTTCAGATGAGGCCTTGAAGGAAGATCCTGGCCCTGCTTCTGTCTCCAAAGGACATTCAGAATGGGCAAGACTGTGACATCTAGTAAAGAATGGGCTTGTTAAGGTCTCTTTGATTGTGCCAGCTGTGCTAAAAGCTCTGACAGGGACACAAAGTCCTTAACAGACCCAGGGTATGACAAGATGGCTTTTTAGTCCTCAGGAAGATGATGATGGACTTGGAAATAACTGGTATTATATGGATACTGGTCAGTTAGGGTGGACTCTGGCCAAGCCATACATATGGTTACTGCAAGAGAGCCTGTGCAGGGGCAGAGGGAGTGAGTTAGGGCTCCTGGCATAAGACTGGGGGAGTTCTGAAGGCTATGGCATGACCAGTCTAAGGTAGACAAGTGTAGGAAACTTGTCTCTGCTGTATGACCAGGCACTGAGCCTGATTCTAAACTAGCACAGAGGGTGGTGAGCTGGTCTGAGTAGAGTAAGGGACATATTCTCTGCAATGAACATGCACAGGAAAGTCTGTGTGTGCAAGTTTATTGAGCTAGCTGCAGGTTGCAGCCTAAATGATGGGGCAGCTTATAGTTCCTCCTCTGCATGGGTAAGCATATAGCTCAGTACTTTGTAATTTAGGTTGCCAGCCATATCAAAGAAGGCAAACTCCAGCATCTGATTCACCTGAGAGTGAGCCCAAGATAGGTAGGGTACCGGGAGGAACTCACATTGGTGGTTGAAGGAGGAGGAGAGACAAGGTACCTGGGCTCCATCATAACTTATAGCAGATGCCTGATGGGGAAAGAGGCAAATGCCTAGGATAACAGACACAGTAAATTACAGGCACTGAACTTCTTTTAGTGGGTTCCTGAGTCTTGTTTGACCTGTTCAGGGGTAAAGAGGGTCTGAGGGCCAAGGGCAAGGCAAGGGGAGGGGCTGGGGATGTATGCAAGGTTAGGTCAGAAGAGGGATTGGAGGAAGTGGGGCAGAGAGGGATGGGAGAAGGGAAGGTGAAGGGAAAGGGGGATGGAGGGAAGAAAGGGATGGGATACTGGGAGTAATGTGATGGTAGGGGTGGTGGTAGTGGTAAATAAATGGTATAGACATGCTGGGGGAAAAAAAAAAGAAACACTGAGGAGGAGAGGAGCTAACTCAATGGGTAAAGTATGAGCAAGATAGACACCAAACATCACCCACTGGCCTGCACACATGTGCATATGTGCACACATATGTGCCTACACATAAACACATACACACACAGGAGAGAAAGAGAGAGAGAGGGGCGGGGGAGGGAGAGAATCCAATACAAAAATAAGGATGTGTAGGCCAGCCAGGGCCGCATAGTTACACCATAACTCAAAATAAAATAAAATTTAACAAAAGAGAAAAGAAACCCCTTGGGCATTAATAAGGCAGACCTTTGGTTGTATCTATACAGAAGTTTCCAGAGAAATTAAACGGAGGGTGTGGAGTCATTCCAAGTATACATGGCACCATCCTATGAGTTGGGTTCCTAAGCTGAATAAAAATGGAAAAAGCTAAAAAGCCAGCTAAACACCACTAGCAGCCTCTCCCTCTCTGCCTCTCTCCTAAGCAACTGTAGGTACAAAGGGATGCCATGTTACTTCCTATGGCATGCCTTGCCACCATGACAGGCCATGTCCCTTCAAACTGTGAGCCAAGACAAACCTTCCTGAAGCTGTTTTGTCAGGTGTTCGTACCAGTGATGAGAAAAGTAACTGATGATCGCTGGTGAACATTGTGCTCGCTATGCGTTTGTAGCCATACTTCTAAAAATAAAGTTAAAAGTGTATACGTGTATGCTTCTAATGTATATGCAGTGTCCATAGAGATAAGTACATGTTCCTCGTAAAGAAACAAAAGCAAACTGATTATGGCGAATCTGGAAATTTGTGGATGCTTTTATGTTATCTTTTCTACTTTTTTTTTTTTTTTTAGAAGAGGAGGAGCTGTGGATCTGTGACCGTTCAGAACATATATCAGGGCCCACAGCCATTCTTTGATTAAAGCATAGTTTTAAATTAAAGCAATGATCTGTGTGGAGAGAGAGCACTTTGAGTAAGGCCACCCAGGCCCCTTTTCTCCTCTGTGGAGGAGTTGCCCAACCTTGCTCTAAACATGAATCTGTTTTTAAGGCAAGAATCATTCCAGTTCCAGCTCCTATTCCTGATGATGGAGAGGGAGTCCTTTTCCAAACTATAGAGCAGCTGCTTGTGCCCATAAGCCAAGAAAGGGCTGTAGAGCTGCTCGCATTGGGTAACCTTGTTTTACTACCAACACCCTCCCAGTAGTGAGGTTGTGTGACTGGAGATGTACAATGTCCCCACCCACACCTGCTTTAGCACCAGTCGCCAAGAATAATCTGACATTCGAATCACATCAGCTGGCAGCAGCAGGGTACCAACTGTGGAAGGTGGGCTTATGAAATTCCAACGAGGCGTGCAGTGATGTAAGTGAGGGTGGAAGAGAGAACTGTGGATCGTCTTTCAGCATGATGTCGTGTGCTAGGAGAAAAGAAAAGAGGGAGAAAGAGAGAGAGGGAAGCAGAAGAGAAGAAGTCAGGAAAGGAAATGAGCACTTCTCACCTGAACACACACATACTATATATATAGTATTAAACATATACATTAAAACATGTATAATATACTATAAAACACCGAAAGGACTGGAGTCAGCACAGGACATACCAAGACCAAGTTTTCTGCACAAAGGAGATTTATTTACCCCAGAGGGACAAAAAGCAGGAAATAAGGGACAAAAACAGGAGACAAAGATAGAAGGGAAAAGGAACAAGGGACAGGAGGAAGAAATATTTGAATATTTGTCCAGAAGGGATACAGGAGTGCATCTGGATAGAGAAAAGACAGACAAGTGGCCCAAAGGCAAATGGAAGGGAAAGAAAAGGGGAAATCCCGAGTAAGGATGAGCTGGTTTCTTTTTATTAGACAGACTAATTAGGGCAGGGGGCTTTTGATTGCTAGACATAACACTTTGATAGCTGGTCAGCCTCAAGAGGAGGAAGTGGCCAAATGAGAGAATAGGCCTTGGTGGCTAGCTCGAGGACTGTAATCTGAAAAGGGAATGGGGGAAGCCAAGAGCCTTGTTTGCCATGCTTAGTTCTACTAGCCCTTCAGTCACATACATGTAAAATGGATCAATATCAAAATGTAAACGGTGATTGTTCTCAAAGGATATTTGGGGGTTTGTTTGTTTACTTTTCTTAGGCAGGGATTTGCTATGTAGCCCACGCTGACCCTCAGCTCCTCCTGCCTCAGCCTCTCAAGTTCAGGGTTACCACTATGGCCAGCTCTTAGAGTATAACTAAAGAGATGGAGGAAGGTTTACTTCTTTTCAGGTTGTTTCCTTGTAGAATGCATTAGTTCCATTTCCTGTTACTGTGATAATAACAACAGCAACAACAACAACAAGAATAATTAATAATAATAATAATAATAATAATAATAACAACAACAACAACAACAACAACAGCTTAAGGGAAAAGGGGGTTACTTGATTTCCAATTCCAGGAAGAACAGAGTCAGTCCATCACTGAGGGGAAGTCAAGGCAGGGACTTGAAGCAGCTAGTCACATTCACAGCCAAGAGCAAAGAAAAAGGAATGTATACCTACTTGCTAATGCTCCACCCCTGACCTCCTCGCTCAGTCCAGGGTTCAGCCCATGAAATGGCACTGGCCACCTCTGGGGTGTATCTTCCCACTTCAATTAACACAATTAACTCTCTCTGGCGTACCCACAAGCCAACCTAATCCATACAGTCCTTCCTTGAGACTTCCTTCCCAGGTGATTCTAGTGTGTGTCAAGCTGACAAACCAATCACCACAACCCTACTCCTGGTCAACTTGACACACAAACACGTAACTTTAAGCCACAGTCTCCTACTCCTTGTTCCCAGAGCGCCATCTTTAACATAAAACACAGTTCAACTTTAAAAGTCCCTATGGTCTTATAAAAATTCCAACACTTTAAAAGTCCAAAGTCTCTGTGGTAGCTTGAGTATGCTAGGCACAGGGAGTGGCACTATCAGGAGGTGTGGTCTTGTTGGAGGAAGTGTATCACTGTAGGGGTGGGTTTGGAGGCCTTCCTTCTAGCCCCCTGGAAAACAGTCAGACAGATTTATTTATTATTATACATAAGTACTCTGTCTTCTGACGCACCAGAAGAGGGCGTCAGATCCCATTATGGATGGTTGTAAGCCACCATGTGGTTGCTAGGATTTGAACTCAGGACCTTCAGAAGAGCAGTCAGTGCTCTTACCCGCTAAGCCATCTTGCCAGCCCTGCTAGTCTCTTCTTAATCACCACTAATTCCTTAGCTCCAGCTAATCAGCATCAATTGCCCCAGTAGTCTCCTTCTTTTCTTGACCAAAGCGAGCAGAGGTCCTAAAAATTGAAAAAAAAAATAAGTTAAAGAAGAAGAAGAAGAGACTAGCATCTGAGATGAAATCTTCTGGGAAGTGTTTTCTGAGAGCACAAAGAAGTTGTGTTCCAGAGATAGCCAAGGTTGTATCTTGTGCTGCAGCTGGATTTGGTAATGTATAAGAGTCAAACAGTGGGTTTGAAGGCATGAAGGGGTCGTGGAGAGTACCTGAGGCTTGATACTGCAGGAAAGGACATTGGCAAAGGTGCAGTCTCAGTTGCAGTTCACAGCCCAGAACTGAAGGGGTCATGCAAAGAAGTTGAGGCTTGGCACCATGAAGAGAGCCTGTGAGAGGCTATTGGCAAAGCCTCGTTGCTGCAGAAGATTCTAGTGAACTGGCACCACGGGATGGTCCAGCAGCAGTGGAATAGCCACTGCTCTTCAACCAGAGCCTAGAATGTCACAGAGGGCAGAACTAGAGAAGTGACCCAAGCCCTTTGAAGGAGCCCGGGAGATCATGTGTGGATCCCAGACATTGGAACAAAAATCATAACGTTGAAATTGCCTTGGAGACCCCAAGATGCTAGAGATGTCAGAGCCATGGGATATCTGCTGAGGAAGTCTGCTAACAGGGAGTGGAACCAGCCAAAGAGAAGGAATTGTGTTGTAGTCAACAAAGCAGAAAGGATTTGGAGATCTGAAGAACACTTTGGCCTCAGACAAAAATGATGCAGTTTGCCTAGCTGGTTTTCTGTCTTGCTTTGGTCCAGTATTTCCTCACCACAACATTTTGGAATGGTAACATATATCCTGCATGATGTTGGAAGTATGAGATCTGCCTTTTTATTTTGATTCCTTAGGGGATTACAGTTAAAAGATTGTATAAATCTCAGAATAGACTTTGAACTTTGGACTTTTACCATTGTTAAGACTGTTATAGACTATGGGACTTTTGAAGTTAAACTAAATGTATTTTTGAGTTATGCTATGGCTAGGTATATATAGCCCCCATAGATTTATGTGTTTGAGCAAGTGGGGGGGGAGGGGAGGAGCAGGGAGTGGAATGAGATGGTTTGAATATGCTTCAGGGAGAGGCACTATCAGGAGGTGTGGCCTTGTTGGAGGAAGTGTGTCAATGAGGCATGGACAGTCTACTCCTAGCTTTCTTTGGATGAAGATATAGAACTCTCAGCTCCTCCAGCACTATGCCTGCCTAGACACTGCTTTCTGCCATGATGTTAATGTGCTGAACCTCAGAGCCTGCAAGCCAGCCCCAATTAAATATTGTCCTGTATAAGAGTTGCCTTGGTCATGATGTCTCTTCACAGCAATTGAAACCCTAACTAAGAAAAGCTCCTATAAAATAAATAAAAACAAATTATAGAATTCCAACAAATATCAGCACAGAACAAACATTCTTATTGTAAAATGGGAGAAACGGGGACCATGACAATCACATCAAAGAAAACCAAACTTTAACAGTTCTCCACCCAGCATTTAGGTTTATAAGGTAATCAATCAACCACTTGCTGAAGGGCTTGGATAGCCCCACCTCTCTTGCTTTACCATCTGTGTCATACACAATTTCTCTCTTAGGTTTAGACCTGCTCCACTTCACATCTGTGGCTCTCTCTGGTGGATATTCCATGGCTGTGGCATCTCCAGCATCCTGGAGTCTCCATTACAACTTCACAGCTTCATGCAAAGTTCTCTCAGATCCTCTGTACACAGTACCTAGTCTCAGATGATCTTGATGGCCCACTCAGTCTTGAATCTTTCATAACCTCAAAATCAGTACCATGTGGACCATACTTAGAACATTAACAAGCTTTGTTGCCGGCTGCCCAACTCTGCTGGACAGCAGCTATACCCTCTATGTGCTGACCTGCAGAAACACTTTCCTATTGTCTCATTGTAGTACATGAGGCTCCTCTAAAGGATGTTCTCTGTCAATTACAGCCACTTCTTCAGTGCCAGCCTGAATGTTCTCCCTCCGAAAACTGCTTATCCCAAAGGAATCAGTCCATTATTTTAAAATTCAACTTCACTGAGGATCTCAGGACATGAGCAGAATAAATCCAGACACTTAGCCAAAATATTACATAAATAGTTCCTGGTAGAGTCCCGTGTTTTCCTTCTGAAATCTCATAGGCTGCATGGCCACCACTGCCTGCATTTCTCTCAGCATGGTTTTGTTTTCCAAGTTCCCACCAGAATGGCCCATTTTAAGCTTTGCTTCCAGCATTCAGGAGTTTTCCTAACTCAAAGTTACTTAACAGAACACCATGAGCAAAGCAATTAACTTATAGAACAATTAGTTTATTGGGGCTTACAGTTTCAGCGAGTGAGTCTGCAACCATCATAGTTGGAAGCATGGCAGCAGGCGGGCCTGGCAGCACTGGAGCAGTAGCTGAGAGCTTACTTACATCCTTATCCACAAGAGAGGGGCAGGGGGAAGAGGAAGAGAGGGACGGAGGGAGGAAGGGAGGGAGAGAGAGAGAGAGAGAGAGAGAGAAAGAGAGAGAGAGGGTCTAGGGAGAAAGAGCTAACTGGGAATGCATGGACTTTTGAAACCTCAAGGCCTACTCTCAGTGACATACTTCCTACTGGGGACCCAGTACTCAAACATAAGCCTACGGGGACCATTCTCACTCAAAATACTACAGTTTTACTTTCCGTTGCTGTGATAAAACACTCTAGCAAAGGCAACTTAGCAGGAAAAAGATTTGTTTTAACTCAATATTCCAAGTTACAGTTCATCATTGAGGGGACAACAGGTAGTCACATCATGTTCATAATCAAGAATAATACCATTCACAGTGGGTAGATCCTCTCACCTCAACCAATCAAGATAAGCCTATCTGAATAGTCTCTCATTGACATTCATTCAGGTTATTCAATACTGTGTCAGTCTGACAATTAAAATTTACCATCACATAGCCTGTATAAATTTTCCAGATTAGACTACTGTAATTTGAATTATCTTAAGAAAAAATAATAATCAAGCAAAGGATTATTTACAGAAAGAAGCTCTGCTCATGGAAGAAAATAGCTGATGGTATCAATTTGAAGAAATTTAAAGCTCAACCTAGTTCAGAGGTGGGGAAACTGCAGCTAATAGGTCCAGAACAGGCCACCCTATTTTTGTAAAGATATATCTGAACACAGAAAGTGGTCCTTTTCTGTGTAAAAAGCAGTGGAGCTCTACAGTGTGACAGAGCCCACAAAGTCCACAAAGCCAGCAATCATAATATTTGTCCCTTTATAAAATTTGACCATCTTGCTTTAGATTGCTGTTCATTTCTCATTGGAGTTGAACAATGTATTTTAGTATGTTGACCCTAAAATTCCAAATTTGAAAGGTTGGGGAGATGTCAATTATAATTTTGTTTTATGAGGTGAGGCCTGGACATTTAAGTCAGCCAATGTCACATTCTTAAGGAGGCCTTTGTTATTCACCTGATAGCAGGATTGCTTTCACAGAACTTATCATCCTTAGATCCTCTCATATAGTTATAGCCTCTCTGTTCTTCTATCACAAGAGCACAGGAATCTCATCAGTTTTGTTTATCACTGTTTTTAGCCTTCCCTTGAATATAGTGGATGCTCTAGAACACTTAATGGAGTGATGGATGATGGATGGAGGGATCCGTAGATCCATAGATGGAGGGGAAATTGGGAGATTAATATGTCCAAAATACATTGTATATCTTTATAAAATTACCAAAGAATAAATTTTAAATAGTGTATAAAAAGAAGTTCCCATGCCCAAAGGAAACCCAATATTGGCAAGATAGGGGAATGCCACAAGGAGTCTTCACTCATCATGAGTTATCAGCAGATTTCAAGTAAATTAGTAATTTCTTGATTCTTCTCCCAAACACTAGACCTAATGATCTGCCTAAAGGCAAAGGCTTTCAATGACCAGGCAGCGGGAGAGACTCGAAGATGAGAGACTTCAAAAAGGTAGTTTCTGCTTACGAATACCAAAATAAAAAGAGAGATAAAAAGAATGTGAAACCTTTCCCCTTTAGGGTTAAAAAAAGCATGCATGTCTCATGAAAGTTTTTTATTAGGTTTTGTCATAAATGAAAACTACCTCCATAGAATACATAGATCTTTTCTGTCTCCCCAAGAAACAGTCAGTAAAGCTGTCATTATTCATTAATCCTTTCTTACAGTAGATTTGTTTTGGGGGATGTGATACAAGTTTCTGCTTCAAGGTGGGTATAGGGTCAAGAACAGAGATTACTCACAGTGCCTGGCTCCACTGAGTTACAAGAATAGCCTATTGTATTCCACAGCCCTGGAGTCCTTATCTCTGCCTAAACAGAACAGAAAAATGTGCAACCTTGAAATACAGAGGCCCATTCACTTTTGTAGGTGAAACCAAAAAGCCTTGTACTGTTTTAGAAATAAATGAAGTCCCAGTTGGCTAGCAGATACCAAAGAAAGACAACAGCCCATTGAAAGGTAAATCCATCCTTTGTACAAATAACCAAACTTGAATACCAAAACTAGTTCGGAACTCACACACCCATTTAAGATGACTCTAGGCTTGGCAGGGTCTGTCTCATTCCTTCACCTGAAAGGTCTAATTGTCTTTGAAACAGCCTATACCTACGATCCTAGAGCCCAGTGTTTTACATTGTTTCCACTACAGTCCCCTCTCCAGACAGATCCACTCCACCTGATTAGCGTGGCCTTCACTAAGAAAACACAAAAGACTCTCAGATTCATCACTTAGAATCCTCTCTGGAGATTCTCGCTTTAATCGTCTCCAGACCCCTGCTTTTTCCCCCACGGCCACAGCAGCCACAGCCCCGCTTTGTTGCTGCAGCTTTCCCTGTGAGTAACGTTGTGTTTATGCCATTGCTGGTTTGAACCTCTGGGAAAGTAAAATCTACAGGCATGCCTTTCCCCTTTAGAGACGGCCCCAAAAATAAATACAGAGGTTTACTTTTCCCCTCTCAGCCTGCATTCCACTCTTTGCTTCTGTTTACACTCAGGAGACTGTTTCCGGGATTTGTCTGGAACAGACTAGTCTTTGCCAGCATTTGCTCCATGGTTTCAGTAGTCACCTTGTCTCCCTCACCTCAGATAGGTGGGTCAGTCTGGACTCTTAGGTGACTGAGAGAGTGGAGTGGAAACTTGGCAGAGTTCATACCTGACCGTTGAAAAGAATTAAGACACACCAAACAAGGATGAAAGGGAGAAAGCTTATCCTAGTCCACTGTGCCAGGATAACCTTGGTTCACGGTTTGGCATATGCCTTATATGCCTTTCCTACACCTGGGGAGAGAAGGGAAGGGGAGTGGTTCCAAGGCCAGTCAGGGCGACTTTATAAAGATAAACACTTGCACACCGCACACAATTGGACTGTATAAGGTGGCAGTGAATGGGGTCACTAGGGAAGAGGCATGTGATGTGACCGCCTAGGTGGGATTGCCAGTCCTTCAGAACACCCATTCATGGGTCTGTCCATGGTGTGTCCTCTGTCTTCTCTAAGTGCTCTACAGATCTCTCTATGCCAGGGCTCCACCCCAGACCCCAAAGGCTATAAAGATCAACATTTCTCCACATAAACATGTCTCCCTCCCTGCAAGTCTTTGTTTTTACACAATAATTTCTCTTGAGGTTGAAAACTAAAGAGGGGCTGGTCTCCTACCTTTTCTTCTTAGGGTTGTCAGTTCTTTTGTTTGTTTGTTTGTTTGTTTGTTTAATGTTTATGAGTGTTTTTCTTTCATGCATGCATGCATACTGTGAATGTGTCTGATGCCTGCAGAGACCAGTAGAGGGGAGTGGGTCCCCTGGAACTGTCTATTCAGACAGTTGTGAACTACCATGTGGGTGCTGGGAACCAAACTTGTGACTTCTTGCAAGAGCAGCAAGTGCTCTTAGTTGCTGAGCTCTCTCTTCAGCTCCAAGTTGCTTGTTCCGATTGGCCCTTCTAACTCCTTCACCTCTTGCCCTAAGGAGCCCAAAAAAAACTAGGTGTAATAGTAACTTAACTTTTATTCCCCTGCTATAACTGTGGTCTGGGAGGCTTACTGTTAACCTAGGCCTAATCTTGGACTCTAATCTAGGTCTAGAATGTTTCCAGCCTCTGAGGCTTGCTTGCTGTTGAATACATTCCCCCTTTCTGGTTCTTTCTGAACTCTAGCTGGCCAATTCAACTCAGCTGTTCTGGCTCAAACTCCTCTCCCAGCTGACTGATTCAATCTGGCTTTTCTTTCCGCCTCTGAATTGCTCTGCTTAGCCTCAAACTAACTAGCAATCTTTTCTAATTGTCTCATTCTCTGGCTTGTTCTATCTTTCCCTGTGTCTAGCTTGATCTCTCTTCAACCTGTCTCTGTAAAACTCTCCTGGTAAAACTGCCTCCTTCTCCCTCTCTGTGCTGCTCTGTTCTCCCTCTCAGCTCTACTCCTCTCCACAGACTCTACTGTATTCCCACACTGTACTCTCTTCTTTCTCTCCTGTCTCTCCCTTAAGTAGCTTCCCTTCTCGTGAGAGTCAGACATACCTTATTCTTGCCAGATCTTTCTCTGAATCATCATTTTTTGCCCCTCAATTTGGCCCTTTCACTTTGAACACGGGTGCTTCCTTCTACAAACTAACTTTACCTTCTTTGTTTGGGATCAAAGGCAAGTACCAAGGACTGAGCCACACCCTAACTAGAAACGTGTTCTAGTTATCCTGTAACACCCAGGGATCGGAGGAAAAGAGTGTGAGAGGTTGACATTCTGAGCACTAGGCCAAAATTGGGTGGAAACAGGGAAGTGGAACCCAGTCCGAGAGCACGCAAACACCTAGGCAGCCGCAACAAAAGGGTGACATTAAAGACGTACAGACAACTCCTGGGCTAGGGCTTAGGGAACACAGTGGATGAGGGGGAAGAACAACTCCAGATGGCTTAGAAACCTGGATGCCTCATGTTAGGTTTCCCACAAAAAGCCACAGCTGGGATAAGACATGATGCTACATATTAGGTGGACAAACTGGTACAAAATGGGCTCTTTATGTGTCATCAGGGAGAAGAAAGGATTGTGGGTCAAATTGCAATGCTTAAATCAAAAATGCTTATAAAGTGGATAGCAGGGAAAAAAAGAGTAAGGGCAAGAGACAAATCTAGACAACAATGCAGGTGGGAAAACCAGTTTTAACTTTGTACTATATTCCCTATCTGTCTCTGTCTCAGTCTCTGTCTCTCTTCCTCTCTCCCCCCCCCCTCTCTCTCTCTCAACTTTTCTACTAAGTTGTTGGTACCTGGAGCCAACAGCTACTCCATCAGAGAGTCACAGAAGATAGAAGGAATGTGCCTGGCCAGAGACACCTGCTTACCAGAAGGTTGTAAGCAGCCGCATATTCTATATGAACAACTTAGATGATGGCTTGTGGACCTAAGAACGTCTACGCAAGATGCCATGGATGCTGAGTACTTGTGCAGACATAGCACATCATGTACCTCATAAGAGCACAGTTGTTTCCTGCCTTCCTATGAATATTCATCACACATTCTCTACTTCCTTTGACCTAAGCTCTCTTATTTTTTGGAGGTTTTGTTGGTAGGTTGACTGGTTGAGACTGGATCTCAAGTGGAGGACAATTACCTTGAACTCTTGATTTGCAAAGCAGATGCCACTGTGCCTGATTAGGAGAACTGTTCTCAAGTAATGAAAATAACCATAAGTCTCTCTGATAGAAAGACTTTTGTTTTGATTCTTGTTTGTTTGGTTGGTTGGTTTGGTTTGGTTTGGTTTGGTTTGGTTTGGTTTGGTTTGGTTTGGTTTTTCAAGACAGGCTTTCTCTGTGTAGCCCTGGCTGTCCTGGAACTCACCCTGTAGACCAGGCTGGCCTCAAACTCAAAAATCTACCTGCCTCTGCCTCCCAAGTATTGGGATTAAAGATGTGTGCCACCACTGCCCAGCTTTGTTTTTGTTTTTTAAGACAAAGTTTCTCTGTGTATCCCTGTCCTGGAACTCACTCTGTAGACCAGGAATGGCCTGGAACTCATAGATGCTCTTGCCTCTGCCTCCCAAGTGCGGGAATTGAAGGTATGTGCCACCACTGACCGACTTCATTCTGATTCTTGAGACACAGAAAGCAAAGCGCTATCACATCTCCAGACCACTTTGACGTGACTCAGATATCTGTGACTAGATAGAAAGAGATAGAACTAAGCCAGAACAATTCACAAAGGGAAAGAAAGAAGACACTGCAGATGCCTGGACATAGAGTTGAGAACAATCACTTTGAGGAAAAAAACTGCCACACAAAGAAGCATCCAAAGCCAGTCATAATGACAACTCTCAGTTGTTATCATCAGTGTATCCTAGGAGGTGACGTCAGCAAGGCAAGCAGCATGCCTGGGGTTCTCTGAAGTTGTGAAATGTGCAGGGCTAAAGCCAGATGGAAAACAAAGGAAGAAGAGTTCAAGCAGAGAGCACAGAAGACAGGAGCCAGGTATGGATTTATTTGGGATCCCTGGACTGCTTCAGATTATAAATCTCTTGAAGCAAAAACATGGGGCTGGGCTAGAGAGATGGCTCAGCAGTTAAGAGCACTGACTGCTCTTCCAGGGGTCCTGAGTTCAAATCCCAGCAACCACATGGTGGCTTACAACCATCTGTAATGGGATCCGATGCCCTCCTCTGTTGTGTCTGAAGACAGTTATAGTGTACTCGTATACATAAAATAAATAAAATCTTAAAAAACAAAAAGCATGGGGCTAAGAATGTAGACACTATACGTGGAAAAGTGAGACAGAGCAAAACTTGACTGTCATGAGTTATGGGTCAAGTTTAAAAGGAAATGTAGGCAGGTTGGGTTGACCAGCACGGTTGAACTGAACCTCTCAGACAAAATTTCTTCACTGGTAGCTTCAGAGTCTAAATGTTCCATCCCTGAAAAAACGTCAGAATGAACAAGGCAAACATGTCCATCAATGCCCCAGGGTGACCAAGGTATCTCCTGGCCTTATTTACAGATTTGGGGTAATTATTCTCAACAATAAAAACCCAGGTTCCAGGAAACCTCTAACCATCACTCCCTCGACACTCTAACCCAGATGTAAGAATTTAGCACTTAGACTATTTTTTTTTTCAATAAAACAAGACAATTTCCTTAACAAAGACTTTTCCTTTAGATAATAAATTCCCCAAAGGACATGGAAACACAGAAGACCAGCCAACAACAACAACAAAAACAAACAAAAAAACAAAAACAAAAAAGGAAGCAAACCCCTCTTTAGATCAAGAAACCTAAAGAGAAGTACACTTTTTATAAGAAGCACAGGCTAAAAGGACTCACTAGCCTTTGTTCTCAAGGCCCAGAATTCTCTACCTCAACTTCCACCCAGTATTTACTCCATGGCAAACTCTGCATCCTTGCTTCCTGTTCCTTCCTGAGGCCCTGGCCTCTGGGCTACATCAATCGCAGCTTATGGGCCCCAGGATGACTGTGACTTTGGGAAGGTAATAAAGCTGAGCTAACAGTTTGTTGGGGGGTGGGGGGGAGGTTCCAAATGAAAACACTTCAAATAAGTGTGTAGGCCTTGTTTCCAAGGTCAATCAGGAAAATGCCAACGTACAAACTGGCCCACTCTGCCAAACAAGGATGATGTTTTTAAAATGGTGCATACCTTTGGTGTGATCTTCTGGGGGACCTGCTAAGGTGAGAACAAGGGACTCTTTTTTTCTTTACTTTCTGGCCAAATAAGACTAGAACATTAACCAGATTCTCACTTGCAATTTTGCATAAATAACAGCCGATCTTTTTCATATTTTTTTTTTTTTACCTTTTTGTTACCCAAAGCAAGAGGTTCATTAGGACATTTCTACATATGCATATAATATGCTTTGAGCATCTTCTTCCTCTCTGCTGTCATTTTATACCCTCTCCCTCTCCATGTCTGAGCTCTCCCCGACCCCTGCCCCAGCCCTATGATACCCTTCTTTTGCTTCCTCCACCCAGATCCCCCACATGAAAAGAAACACGTGACCCAGGTCTTTATGAGTCTGGCTTCTTCCTCTTAGGATGACGTGAGGTAGACACGTCCATTTAGTAGGTCTATACAGTTTCCTGAAAACAAGGACATTTCATTCTTCTTTGTGGCAAGGTACAATATCCAAAATGGGTCGCCATTAGGTCCCTTCTTTTCTGAACACACACTACTCCTACCAGAGGGAAATCTGTTTCTTTTGATCCTGAATCCAGATTTCTCTTGTGGCTAGAGACAGCAAGATACAGAATATCCTGTTTAATTTCATTTTTTTCAAAGTAATGTTTTAATATAAATACACCCCAAATAATTCCATGAGTTCGCTTATACCAAAACTTACTTGTTGTTGATATGAAATATAAATGTAACTGCTCATCATATACTTTATCTGGTTACTCTGCCTGGAACCTGAAGAAACTGACATGTCAGTTGCAAGACCAGGGACACAGGTCAGAGGTAGAGTGCTTGCTTAGCATGCACGAAGCCCTATTCTAAAATTTCCAGTGTTGTTCGGTCAACTTCCGTCTCTCTCTTGGAATCCTACTCTGAGACCACCATACTATGAAGAAGCCCAACAGGCCGTGGGGAAGGATCGAAGAGAGAATCATGGAGTACAAGACAACTCCGCCATCAGCAATACGCAGTTGTGTGAATGATCCACAGGCTACACCATGTAGAGCAGTACAATCTAAGCCCTGCATAAGCTCTCAGCCCACAGAAGTGTAAGAAACAACAATTGCTGCATCTTTAAATGAAAGAGAAGGAGATGTCTTAAGTAGCAAGAGACAACCAAAGTAACCTGGAAGGAACCATCTTGAATTTAAACTCAAAACTTGGTAGGTTCCTCCGTAGCATCTCCATGGAGCATGGCTACTCTGATCAGATCGCCTTGCCCAGTTTCACTGGTCTTTTTTCTCCTTAAGGAGGCACTATAACTTTGCAGTTCAGAGCTCTGGATTTGGAGATAGCCAGACCTAGATCAGAACTCGGTGTCTCACATACAGCTGTGCAACCTTGGTCTCCTTATCTGAAAATGAATGTCAATACTACTTATCTTCTTGGGGAGCTTAGGAGGATTAGAGGTTTAATGTCAACAAGCACTTTACAGCGAATTCTCCATTTGACTTTACTTAGTGCACAGCACGCTCTAAAGAATTTTCCAGCTTGTATAATTACGTCATTTTATCTCATTTGCTACGTTTGTCTATGCAGTAGAGAAAGGTCTCTGCGAAGCCGAGAGTAGGGACGTATAAACTCTCCGAGACCTGCTGTTTTTCATGGGGAAAGCTTTGCAAGCCTGGAGAAACACTGAGAGGCTTTGCCTTCAGTACCAGGCTCTGCCTTGCTTTCCATCCTGAAGCCCAGTGGTCACTGAGAGAGCACAAGTGCTGAATATAGGCCGACCTACTGTATAAACACTGTCCCCACGGCCACCCTATTATGGTCCCAAAATGTCTCTTTCAAAAGTGCTTGGAGAGGAAAAAAATGTACTTATGTAAAAAGAAAATTACATGAAACAGAAATTTTGTGGGTTATGGAATCAGAGCACTCTGGAATCTAAATCTAACTTTAGATTAACACATAAACTTGCCATAGTTAGTAAACCAGAAAATTATTTTAAAAATTTAAACCCTTCTATCATTAAAATGTATATAGTGGAGTTGGAGAAACGGCTCAGCAGTTAAGAATACTGGCTGTTCTTCCCAAGGACCAGGATTCAATTCCCAGCATCCACATGGCAGCTGACAACTTTCCATAAACTCCATTTACAGGAAATCTGACACCCTCTTCTGGCACCAGGGATACATATTTGGTGCACAGACAAACACAAACACTCATACACATAAACTTTTTTTTTTTTTTTTTTGTATTTTCGAGACAGGGTTTCTCTGTATAGCCCTGGAACTCACTCTGTAGACTAGGCTGGCCTCGATCTCAGAAATCCTCCTGCCTCTGTCTCCCAAGTGCTAGGATTAAAGGCATGTGCCATCACCACTCGGCAAAAGATTTATTTATGTATATGAGTGTACTATTTGCATGTATGCCTGTATGACAGAACAGGGCATCCAATCCCATTACAGATGGTTGTGAACCACCATGTGGTTGCTGGGAATTGAACTCAGGACCTCTGGAAGAGCAGCCAGTGCTCTTAACTGCTGAGCCATCTCTAAAAAACAAACACTCTATAAGATTTAGGATGGTTCATAGTAGATGTTCATTTTATATCAGTCTCCGTGCTTCCAGAATGTTAGCCATTCAGGGACAAAACACGGTACTGTTTAAGGGAGTGATCAGCAGCGTGAACACACTTCGCTTCTACAGAGTAGGGAGCGTCGCACAGCCAGCTACACCTCGGGCAAAGGGCTAATATCTACAATGCATAAACCACAAAAATTTTTAAATTTTTTCAATCAAAAAAAAATTGGCCAATGAATAAACAAGGAGTTCTCAAAAGAAGGAATAACTTGAAACGTATCGAACATGCTTGAAAAAGTGTCCAACATCCTTAGCCAGCAGGGAAATGTCAATTAATACTGCTTTAAGATTCCATCACACCCTAGTCAGAATGACCATCAAGAAAATAGATGAAAGTGAATGCTGAGCAGGATGTGGAAAAAGAGAAACCCTTATTATTGACTCCTGCTAGTGTGTGCAGCTGCAATGGCAATTAGTATGGCCGCTCGCTCTGGCCCGCTAGCTCTGGTCCTGCTCACTCCAAACCCTAGGGGTTTTTTGTTTGTTTGTTTGTTTGTTTCTCATTACAGATGGTTGTGAGCCACCATGTGATTGTTGGGATTTGAACTCATGACCTCTGGAAGAGCAGTCAGTGCTCTTAACCACTGAGCCATCTCACCAGCTCATGGTTATTTTTCAAAACAAGTAAAATTAGAATTCTTTTTTTATTTTTTCCTTTTTTTTTTTTTTTTTTTTTTTTTGAGACAGGGTTTTTCTGTGTAGCCCTGGCTGTCCTGGAACTCACTCTGTAGATCAGGCTGGCCTCGAACTCAGAAATCCGCCTGCCTCTGCCTCCCAAGTGCTGGGATTAAAGGTGTGTGCCACCACTGCCCGGCTAAAATTAGAATTATTGCACCACCTGGCTGTGTCACTCTTGGGCGTATAGGCCAAGGACCCTAAGTCCCACCAAAAAGATACTTGTACATACTTGTTTATGGCTGTACTGATGCCAGCAACTAGGAAATAGAACCCACATAGATGCACATCAACAGATGAATGTATATTGAAAGTGAAATAAGGTGGAATTTTATTCAGCCATAAGGAAAATGAAACCTGAGCTGGTAGAAGGATTCAGTGGGTGAAAACCTTCCTATCAAGCCAAGAGGCCAGAGCGCTATCCCTGGGACTCACAGAGTAAGGGAGAAACCAACTCCTCTAGCCTCCACATTCATACCACAGCATGTTTCAAACACACACACACACACACACACACACACACAAAGTGTAAAAAAGAAAGATTTAAAAAAAATGAAATCATGACATTTGCAGGAAAACAATATGGAAACAAATTATCTTTATAAAGAATTCCAGACCCAGAAAGTTAAATACCACACGTTTTATCTCATGTGGACCATATACGTGTGTGTGTGTGTGTCTGTCTGTCTGTCTGTCTGTCTGTCTGTGAAGGTCATGAAAGGAGATAAGAAGACGAGGCAAGTGTCTTAAAGAAGCCAAGGACTAGGAATGTAGTTCAATTTGTAGGATGCCTGCCTCCATGCACAAAGTCCTGGGTTAAATCGCCAGCACTGCCTAAATCAGATATGATGACCCTTGCCTATAATCTCAGTGTATGGGAGCTGAGGCAGGAACATCGAGGCCATCCTAAACTATATGGTGTGTTCGAGGGCAGACTCAAATACATGAGACACTATAATAAAAGGAGAAGGAGGAGGAAGAGAAGGAGGCAGCTGGTAAAAGAGGACTTGGGGCATAGAAGAGGAGCTGGAGAAGGGAAAACCAGCACAGGGTAGGCAGAAGGGTTGGAGACAAGAGTGAGGGAAGAAGATTAACAAATATCAACTATCTATGGGGACCCCATGATAGAACCCACTACTTCACAGACTAGCCTAAAAGATAAAAAATAATTTTAAGTGTGTTAGCTTCCAGTATCAGTGACATAGTTCTGTTGATTTCATCTGCACTTTCCCTTCCTGTGTCCCCAAGATCATTAGTCTTAATTCCTGTGATCTGTTTGTCCTCATTCCATGATGCAGCTTGTCTCTGTTGGCATTAGCAAGCCATCTTTCTTCTATTTAGTCATCCCTATTATCCAGCCACTTCCTGATGGCTAAATCCCTTCACAGAAGCCACAACAAAAAAATCCTTGCACCCCTGCCATACTCTGTCTTAACTTCCTTCTGCGGCACCATCAGGTTCATGTGTGCCCTCAGATGGCCTTGAGCTAGACAGACACTGGGGTCTGCATCCGAAAAGAAAAAGGGCATGTTCTCATGCCCCAGGAAGCAAGGTCATGACCTTAAGCCAAGGATGAGCCAAGGGTTAAATACCATGGAAAGAAAAAGACTAGTCTAAAGCCTAAGACAGGAAAATCATCCTCAGTGCTGGAGAGATGCCTGGCGAGAATCCACTGTCCTTAAAGAGGACTCAGGCTCAGTTTGCATCGCCCACGTGGCAATTCACAACCATCTGTAGCTTCAGTTCTAAGGGATCTGACCCTCCTTTCTCTGACCTCGTCAGGCTCCTGCACACATGTGGTACACATACATACAATAAGGCACATACACACACACACACACACACACACACACAAAAGTTTAGTAAATAAGATTTTAATTAGCCTCATGACTGAAGTTGGGATCAAGTATTAGATGAGAACATCAGGAGGTGCCTGGGAGCAGCACAGACGTTTATTTGCATTACGCCTAAAAACCCTAGAGGCCAAAGCTGGCTCATGAACAAGGCGAGGAAGATATTTGCAGATTCTTCTATGCTCTTACGAATACCCAAAGTCAGTCTGATACTTAACTCCTTCTAATGATCATGTTCATATTCTAGTGCCTCACATTGGCCAAGAAGTCACATCTGTATTGTCCCCAAATAAGAGACGGGCTTCATTTCCGATACTAAAGTGTGTAAACCGTTTCCCAGTACCTGCTCCCTCACCATATGCTGTTTTCTTAGGAGTCCTTCTCTCTGAGGAGCTCACACATTCACCAGCATACTTGCCAAGGAAAGGAGAAGAATTGTTCCCTCAGGGTGACATTCCTAAAGGCTCTACCCATTACTGTTAATTGGAGGTGTGTCTCATCCCCTAACCAGCCTGTAGGCAGAAATCAAAGCACTGGCCTTGTCCAGGGCTGAGTTTCCCGTTAAAGATTCAGGAATGTTTATTTACCCATAGTTCTCCTTTTCCTTACATTCCAGACAGCAGGTAGCAGCTGATAAAAAAAGAATACCGACTATGTTGCTTCTACAAGGCTCTGGACTTAATCAAACACTGCTGCTCCCCGAAGAAGGGGCTTTCCCAACGATCGTGACTGGCTAAAAGACTATTGTACACACAGTTCTTTTGTACACAATGCATATTGTACAGATGACAAAATGAGAAGCTAACTTGTCTAAGGTCTGACATGGTTCATCACTGATAGACCGAGATTTTTTTTTTTTTTTCAGCTCTCGTCAAAACCTATGCTCCACCAAGGTCCCCAAACCATGAATGTTTCATAGAGAATTATGTAACAAGTTTAGTTTTAGAACTGTTTCCAAAAATCATCCAACAAGCTTGTTTTCCCCGAGGTTCAGATTTCTGTTAACACCATAAAGCCTTGACTCCCTCTGGGGATTTTCCAATTTCTGCAGAGCATCTGATGGGCAACTTGGAACAAGAAAAAAGAATTAGAATAGGAAAATTCAAAATAAGTCAGAAAATGAAAGGGATCCTGCAGCCACTGCCTTGTCCCGACTCTCTTGCCAACAAAGACGGTTCCAATTCCCTAAGCCCCTCGTCTCTTCTTAGCATCTTCCTGGATCCTTTCTTTCTTCATGTTAGCTCGAGGTGGGCAGCTTCTTGTTTGTTTGATTGTTGAGTTTCATGAGTTTTCTGTTTTGTTTTAGGGATTGGACCTGTTTGTCTCATTTTTTTGAGACAGTGTATCCCGTAGCCCAACTGGCCTCAAACTCATTTCATGGCAGATGGTGACCTTAGCTTTCTTTTCCTCCTGCCTCTGCCTCTCAAGTACTAGGATCACAAGCATCCGATACCACAGTCTAGGAAATTGAACCCAGAGTTTTCTGCATGTTAGGCAAACACTCTACCAACTGAGCTACATCCCTTGTACTAGCATGGAATTTTCTTTGTGAGTGGCAACAAATAATAAGATATTTCTTCTTCCAAGATAAATACAGTCGGCCTTCAAGACATGCGACGGCAATCCCAGCTCTCAGGAAGCTGTGGCCGGAGGATCTGGAATTTGAAGCCAGCCGAGGGTACAAAGCAAGATCCTGCCTCGAGTCCAGTGTGTGGAGAAGCCTTGCCCATCCAGCTGCGATCAAAGTGGGCAGGGAAGGCCCTGACTCAAAAGAACTGATGTAACAGACAAGCAGTAGTTACTGACTGAATATAAAACTCGGGAGAAGGAAAGGTGATACTGCTCAAAGAAGCCAAATTTAGTGTCTCTCCCCAAAAATCACAAACAGATCTGTTACCTTAAAACCTTAACTTTTCCTAGCGCAAAAGAAGGTTATTTGTTAAAAAAAAAAAAAAAAAAAAGACAATGTGTGTCAATGTCTTCCTGATATTCACATTTAAACAAGGTCCCTTAGCCGTACCAACGCCCCTGCCTATTGTTGTAGTAGACGATTTCTCTACAGACCTCACTTCTCTTTTTAATTATGTTTAATTATGAGAAACAATGGTAGGTCCAAACAGAAAGCAGGGGAGGAAGGGCCATACCTACAGTGCTGGAATTCTACAGCTGTGGTTCTCAACCTGTGGGGGAAGACCCCTCTGGAGTGGCCTGAGACCATCTGTATATCACGATGTTTACAGTACAGTTCATAACAGTAGCAGAATTACAGTTAGGAATTAGCAACAGAAATAATGCTATGGCTAGGGGACACCACAACAGGAGGAGCTGTATTAAAGGGTGGCAGCCTTAGGAAGGTTGAGAACCACTGTTCTAGAGGCAGAGGCAAGAAGATCAGAAGTTCAAAGGCTACCTGCCACCTAAGCTGCACAGTAAGTCTGAGGCCAGCCTGGGTTACGTGGTCTGTTAGTTATTTTCTTCATTGCTGTGACCAAATTCCTGTCAAAAGCAACTCAAGGAGGAAGGGTTTATTTTGTCTCCCAGCTCACGGAAAGACAGTTTACGGTGGCCAGGATAGAAGGCAGCGGGCACGCTACAGCTGCTACAGTTGCTATCGGGAAGCAGAGGTGCTCCATTTGCTTTCTGCTTTACACAGTACAGGAACCCAATACCCTGGGATGGCATCCCCACATTTAGGGTAGAACGTCCCACATTAGTAAGCTGATCTAGAAGTATCCATGCATATATACCCAGAGTTTTGCTTCCTAGGAGAATCTAGATCCTGCCAACTTGACAATATTGACCACCACACATAGCAAGATACGTTTAAGAAACACACGTACTACTCTAGCCAGAGAAGCAGGTAGGCTAACTTCCTATCTTTACCTATCTCTCAGCTCTTCCAAATCCAAACCCAGAGTCCCAACCCCAGCTCTAGAGCAGACCTTCTGCGGCCTCTCCCCCCAACCCCCACCTCCAGTGGATCATACAGATCGTCCTCTCCAAATTTCCTTTCTCCCACTCAATGCTTCATCCCAGGTCTTAACCCCAGCAGGCCTTTTCTGGGGCTACATACAAGTCATTCCAGCCCAAAGAGTAGATAGGCTAACAG
The DNA here is from genome assembly GCA_019843815.1 of Montemys delectorum. Taxonomy (NCBI): domain Eukaryota; kingdom Metazoa; phylum Chordata; class Mammalia; order Rodentia; family Muridae; genus Montemys; species Montemys delectorum. The sequence continues at coordinate 33,953 of JADRCD010221804.1, read as the reverse complement.
TAGATTTTCACCTCTCCCTCGATTCCTCCAAATTCAGTTCCCAATCCCAATCCCAGCCCTGTAGCAGACCATCTGCTGTGTCCTCTCTCTGTATCTCTGTCTCTCTCTGTCTCTCTCTGTCTGTCTCTGTCGCTCTGTGTGTGTGTGTGTGTGTGTGTGTGTGTGTGTGTGTGTGTGTGTGTCTGTCTGTCTGTCTGTCTGTCTGTCTCTTTCTCTCTCTCTCTTTCTCTCTGCCCTGACTCCCAAGGGACTAAGCAAATCCTAATAGAACACCCTGCTTACCCTGCTTGCCTTTCCTATGGACCAGCCCAACCAGGGTCCCTGCCCCTAGACCTTCCTCATTCTTAAGTGTCAGAGCTCCCAATACCTAGAAACACATTTTACCTGGAACCCCCAGTAGCCACACCTATCAGGATCCCAGAAGAATTTCCCACTAGGCAACAAACAGCCACCACACTGTCCTAGGACCCAGAAAGGACAACAGAAGCCACCCAACAAAGAAAGACAAGACCAGAACACAGCACTGTGGTGGTTTGTGTGGTGGTTTGTGTATGCTTGGCCCAGGGAGTGGCACTATTTGGATGTGTGGCTTTGTTGGAGGAAGTGTGTCACTGTGAGTGTGGGCTTTAAGACACTTGCCCTAGCTGCCTGGAAGCCAGTCTTCTCCTGGCTGCCTTCAGATGAAGATGTAGAACTCTCAGCTCCTGCCTGCACCATGCCTACCTGTGTGCTGCCATGTTCCCACCTTGGTAATAACGGATTGAACCTCTGAACCTGTAAGCCAGCCCCAGTTAAATGTTGTCCTTATAAGAGTTGCCTTGGTCATGATGTCTGGTCACAGCAGTAAAACCCTAGTTAGTCTTAGTTAAGACAAGCATCTAGAATTATGTACACACACACACACACACACACACACACACACACACACACTCACACTCAGGAAATCTGGGACACTATGAAAAGACCAAATCTAAAAATAATAGGCATAGAAGAGGGAGGAAAAACACACATCAAAGACACAGAAAATAGTTTCAAAACAATCACAGAAGAAAATTTCCTAACCTAAAGAAGGAGATGCCCGTCAAGGTACAAGAGTGCTCGAATGAGTGCATCTCTGTTTCTTGTGCCTTCTCTTAGATTCTTTTTCTTTTGGTTTTGGTTTGGTTTGGTTTAGGGTTTTGTTCAATTCAAATTATGTTAGTTTTGTCTTATTTTATTATTATCCCTTAGAAGCCTGTTTGTTTTCTGATGAAAGAATTGGAGCGGATCCAAATGGGGGAGGGGGCGGGGCAGGGAGGAACTGGAGGAGTAGAGGGATGGGAAACTGTGATCAGGATATATTATGTGAGGAAAAAAATCTAATTTGAATAAAAGGAAAAATAAACACACATACACAGAGAGAGGGAGAGAGAGAGACAGAGAGGAGAATGCAAAACATCTTCCAGTAACTCTATTGTCAACTAATAACTTCAAAAAGCCACATTGCTCAAAGAAAGCTAAGCTTATTTAGCTGGCTGTAGCAAAAAGCCCACCTGCTGAGGTGATGAGACTGGAGCCTGATAAAAGTCCTTGAGATAAGCTGACACTTGAGTCCCTGGAATCCACAGTGGAAGGAAGAAATTGTCTCCTTAAAGTTGTCCTCCACATGTGAACTGAGATGGGAGTGTGTGCCCACTCTCATGCACAATAACAATAGTAACACTGATAATAATGGCAATGGGTAATCGTAATAATAAAGCTTTATTTTAAACTTCTTTAAGAATACTACTTTAATAGACTTTTCTATACTATCTAAGGGTGGAGTTCAATGACAGACATTCCCAGGATTTGGAGGTCTAGACTCTTATGGTAGATTCTTTTCAAGGCAGGAAACAAGTCAGGATTGGATGAAGTCTGTGATTTAGCACTGGCACAGGAAGGGAAGGGGCAGGAGGCTGGTCTTGGCAAGTCAGCTATTTGTCGAGAAAAGACAACAGTGTGCTCAGGTAAGTAACTTGCATGGATCCGAATCTGCTTCTTGGTTTACAGCCCTCTCCCTTGACTTGATTTTCCTGGAACAATTAGTGAAAGCAGATTAAGTCCCAGTGGTTAAGCCATGGGGATATGGATGGTCTCGGTCCTAACATTCAGTTTATTATTATTCTTTAAACCCACTTGAGAACTCTATACGGTTCCCATGGAAACAGAACTTTACTTCCTCCCACCGATGACACCACACTTGGGCTATCAAAATGGACTTTTTTTTTTCTTCCTCCCACCACTCTTAAGGAGACAGCTGGGAAATCATCTCCGCTGGAGAAGAGAACTCTTCAGACTATGCAGAGACACTGTCTACATCCTGGATGGTTAATATGTCATCAGCAATCCCCCAAGAGGATTCAGAACATCCAATAAAACCTAGAATAGCAGACAAATGCTATGACCACATGGGTAATTTTAGGATTTTTTTTTTTTAATTGAGAAAGACCAATTCTCTAGCCCTACATTTCCCTAGCTATATGTACCTGTCAGCAAGCTGCCTCCCTTCTTTGGGCATTTTTAAGCTAGATATTCCCCCAAGAGCCTTTGGGGATTAGGTTTTATTTTTTTTTAGATGTATTTATTTATTATATGTAAGTACACTGTAGCTGTCTTCAGATGCACCAGAAAAGGGCGTCAGATCTCATTACAGATGGTTGTGAGCCACCATGTGGTTGCTGAGATTTGAACTCAGGACCTTCAGAAGAGCAGTTAGTGCTCTTAACTGCTGAGCCATCTCTCTAGCCCAGGGATTAGGTTTTAATGTTAATTACTTGTTCTTTGAGAATTTCATCTGTGTGCACACAATTTTTGATTATATCCACTCCTTCTGCCCCCAACTCCTCCGACCCTATGAGCAACACGTCCCCTCCCAACTCCACATTTTTAAATGTTTTTGAATAACTCACTGAGTCCAGATAGTGCTGCCTGAATTCTTTGGCATGGTGCCATTAATATGTATCTTCTTTTAACAATAATAAAAAAGTATAACAATGATAAAAGATACCCATTTGGGTGGTTACCAGAACTACATCCCAATACAGATAGATAGGTTAACCCCTTTTGCTTGCTTGCTAAGAAGTAAGTTGATTTGGCAGAACTTGAAAGGTAGGAAGAATTTAACCCAAGACTTCCTTCCACTGCAGCTTATCACCTGCCAATCAGGTTTACAACAGAGAGCACATATAGACCCTGCCTATAACTAGAACCATTCTGAGAATAAAATGACTCGCTGAAGGGACATAGCTCCAGGATGATGCACTAGGTAACCCGTGGTGGTTGGAATGCAGTGGGGAGGGAGGCTGTAGCCCAGTTTCCCCTCTGTGATTAGATTACCTGGGGCTTTCCCAAAATACACCCCTAGTCTAGGCACCAACCCCACCTCCAGAAAAGCTGAGTAATGCACTCCCCTTTCTAGTGAAACTCCCTCCAGGACAAGTAACATCCAGACTGAATTTCTTTTACACAAACGAGTCACATGCCTAACAAGGTATTTTGTTTCAGATGGTGATTTCCCTAAGGTCATGAAAACCCAAAGTAGCAGGCACCCCAGCCACCTCACAGAGGGAGGGAACAATTCTTTCCTGCCTGCCTGGGAAAGCAGGCTGCCAACCAGCCTTCATAGTATCTTATCGTCATCTAGTAAAGATGGGTTAAGTAAAGGGTCGCATACATGGGTGTGCTTGCACATCACAGGTGTACACGCATACCACACACACACACACACACACACACACACACACACACATACACATACACACGCTCGAATGTGCTATCATCACCACCATCGTGGTCATTAAATATGATATAGACAAATAGTTTTGAGAAAATGTAAATGTCAGAATCTCTTGTATGATACAACTGTAGAAATTTACAGTCATGATCACACTGAGAGGTTTATGTAGAAAAGAGCACTAACTCATCAACTCACATCTCTGTGGTAGGTACTTCAGATACTACTATACTTTCTTTTTTTTTTTAATACTATGTTGCTTAACTCCAGCTAGCACCCCATATCCATATATCCAAGTGACCAAGAATCCAAAATGTTAGGGGAAAACATTGTACCTGTTCTGAATGGTGTCGTTATTCCCTAAACAGTACACTAGGACAACTTTGTTTGTTTCTTTGTTTGTTTGTTTGTTTGTTTTTCAAGGCAGGGTTTCTCTATGTAGCCCTGGTTATCCTAGAACTCTCTCCATAGACCAATTTGGCTTCAAAGTCACAGAGATCCATTGCCTCTGTATTCCAAGTGCTGGGATGAGAGGCGTGTGCCACCATGCCCAGCCATGACAACTATTTCTATAATAGTTACACAGTATTAGGTCTTATAATCTGTAGGTGACCTAAAGCATACTGGAGGATAAGTAAAGATGACTTTATATATTATATTAAATTAATATTATTAAATTATAATAATATATAGTCCCCAATCTCCTTTCCCAGAGATATTCTAGGTTCAAAGGAATACATTCGGGAAATGGAACCTACACCTCAAAAGACCCAAGAGTTGATTATTGATGTGGCTAGCGTTTCCAATCATGTCCCTATGTGAGACATGGGGATTGTGGTGCCATGTGTCCCCAGCCAGCCCTTGGCCTGAAGTCCTTTGAACTCATTAAACTGGAAATAGAAGGCTTCAGAGAATGGGCACTGGGAATGGAGAAGCTCTTCCCTGCCACTTGATAGAAGCTGCCTGCTCCCTCAGTGCCTCCAGATACCAAGGGCCCTCTGCCTTCCCGCGGAGGCAACTTAAGAACACGGGGTCTATTTCCTGGAGAAGGAAGCACAAATTTTCATTACTGTGTTTCCTAACTCTGGGGTTTGGAATGAAAACTACTAGGTACATCTTAAGGTAGGAGTCTTGCCAGGAAGAAAGACGCACAAACTTTGTCACAACTGGCTGGGTAAGATGAGGTACTCTGGTCACAGGCAATCAAGGAAGAAGGAAGAGAAACACTCACACAAAGCCCCCCCACCTATAAAGTCCTCAGGGACACGCCCTCTGACACGGAAGCGGGCTAAGAGGTGGAATCGCATTTCCCAAACTCCTGTCTCTTCCCTTTCTCATTAGTCATTCTCTAGGTCCAGAAGTGGGGAAAAACAAAGCTCAGACAAACGCAGCACGGAACACAGGAAATACGTTTGCCTTAGGCTTTTGCGCTGAGGTTTCCTGCTGTACCTGACTCGTCTTAGCTACAACTTCCAGTGCTCTTTGTACGTCAGACTTGGGAATCTATCCCCATATAGCCTCTCTCTCCTCATTCTGACATCTCTAACCCATTACTAAATCCTGACGTCTCTCAACTTACTTATCTCTATCATGACCATCCCAACTCCAGTGTAAGCTATGACCTGTTCCTGATTTTTTTAATGCCCTCCCAGATAATTTGCCCCATCTTTTAAACCCCCTACAATCATTTCTCCACAATTACTTTCAGAGTGATCAATCATGTCATGTATATTTTATTTGTCATTGAACACGTCATTTTCAACAGTATCTCATAAAAACTGGGGGAAGAAAAAGTTTAAAACTCCTTAAAATGGTGCGGAGAACTAGGACATTTAAGTTCATGCACTAGTTCTGCTACTTACTGCCTCTCTTTGCAAGTTTTCCCTGCCTCTGCCCACGCTGCCTTCCCCTCAGCTCCTCTTCCTCACCAGCATCATTCAGACTTTGGGTTTGTAGAGGAGATTCCTACCCTTCCTTTCTATGGAAATATCTTTCTAGGGAAATCCTCCTTAATCCTCTGCCTCCCTGAGAATGCCTCAGATTCTCCAGTGTGGGGCTTATAGCATGGAGTACCATGCTATTCAAACCAGTCCTGGTTGCAGTTTTACAATAAATTTTAAGTATTTGTATTAATTCTTTGAGAATTTTATAACATGTATTTTGAACATACTCACTCCCCTCCAGATTCCTCCCATGACCACCCTCTCCACTTTCCCATCTTGGTAGCGACATCCAATTTTGAAATGTCTTTTTTTTTTCCTTTTTTCTTTTTCTTTTTTCTCTTTCCCCAGTGTGTTATCAAGCCATTCTTGAGAATGAGGCCTGCTCTCGTGTGTAGTTGACCTACCATAAGTCACATCATTAAAACAAAACAAAACAAAACAAAACAAAACAAAAAAAACCAAAAACCAAAAACCAAAAACCAAAAACCAAAAAAAAAAAAAAAAAAAAAAAAAAAACCCTGACTCTTCCTGGCCCAGCAGTTCTCAAATGTTAGTAACTTCTTAGCTATTGATGGGATTGGATGGCCACCTCACCATCTCCATGCTGGGATTCTGGTTGGCAGGAACTTGCACAGATGCTATACATACTGTCACAATCACAGTAAGTTCATATGGGCAAGTGTCCATGCTGTATCTAGAAAAACATATTTCCACCACCTCTTGCTCTAATTTTTATGATTATCCATTAAGGTATGCCTTTCCATAATGTAGCATTTCCTGTGCTTCTCAAAAACCTAACTGTCTCCTGGGCCCAAAACTTATCCTATCAGAAATTAAATGTGAGGGCTGGAGAGGTGGCTCAAGTGTTAAGAGCCTCGCTGCTCTTACAGAGCACTGGAGTTCAGTTCTCATCATGCACACAGCAGCTTGCAACCATCCATAACTCCAGTTCCGGGGGATCCAGTGTAGTCTTGTGCCTCTTCTGCTCTCCACGGGCACTGGGCATTCACACAGTGCACATTTATATGTACCAGCAAAACACTCATTCATACAAGACAAATAAGTCTAAAAAGGATTCTACTGAAATTCACTACATCCTTCCTCAACCCATTATCCGTTAGAATGGATGACATTACCACCTTTTTACTCAAACTAGAAGTCTGGACTCTAATCTTGATGACTTCAGCCCACAAATGTAATTATTGAGCAAGACCTGATAAGCCCATCTTCCCATACTTCCTTCATCCTTTTTCTTGAACGCTGAGGGCAGAGGTCTCATGTGTTTAAATCTCCATTGTCTTTTCAGTACAAATGTCTCAGCTGATGTCATTAGTTACCTAACATATCAATCTGCGAGAAACTGTGTGGTTTCTCTCAAATTCATTTTCAACCACTTCACTTAAGCCTAACCATGTCACTGTCCTGCTAAGCTCTCACCAGCTCCAAGTTTACAGGACTCTGTAGTCATGACCAAACCTACAGAGGCTAGACAGTGTTTCTTGCCTAGGGCTTGTTAACAGAGATTAAAAGAAATAATGCTCAGACAACCCTATTGGGGAAAAAAAAAAAAACTAGTCTCTTCTCTCATTCGTTAAAGCTCTCTCTATGAGGAAACTTCTGGAATCTGATGAGACCAAACTGTACATAACAGATAAATATGAAGGAACACAGCTATAGTTCATAGTGAGGAGTTCTTTTGCACCCAAAGAAGGAGTAGCATATGTGGGAGAACTTGAGCTCATCCATATTTCTGTAATACAGAGAACAGGAAGAGGGAGGGGCTTCCAAGAGTCTTAGGTCTTTCCTGTCTTAAGCAGGCCTCCACCTTTATAAACTTCCTCTCTTCTGGCCTTCATAAGCACCCAACCCGTGTGTGTGTGTGTGTGTGTGTGTGTGTGTGTGTGTGTGTGTGTGTGTGTGTAGAGGAGGAGAGGGAAAGGGAAAGAGATATTGAAGTCTGACATTAGCACCCTTCTATCCAAACCAGGACCCTAGAAGCTATCCTCAATAGATTTTTCTGATAAACAAGTCCTGACAAATCCATCTCCTACATAACTCTTTTATCTCTCCATGCTTCAGCTTCCTAAGAACAAGAGAATCTCATACTTTTAACCTTCAGTGCAAATGCATTTTCACTGTCCTAGTAGCCTGGGAGGGAGGGGAAGTCACTCTCTTTTCAACCAAAGATTGTCCCTGAGAATCCAGTATCCTCCAAGTTCCCAACATTCAGAGTTGTGTGCAGTCTCCTCAATCCTTGACCCTTGTGTATCAGTTTGCTAGAAAACTGTAATCCCAGCTCAAAGAGTCACTGAAGAAAAGACCAATTCATTACCAACTCCATCTTTCTTCCTTCTATTGAGGTCTTGAAGGATCACAACCAGTTCAAAGAGAAGGTGTAGAAGCAAGGCAGACAGGGATGACAACATTACTTGCATCACCGATAATCCCTGGAAATGCAGAACATGTTCCATGCCTGTGGATAAGTGGTTTCAAAGCTGAACACCAGAGGGCAGTGAGACAACTCAGCAGGTAACGGTACCTGCTGCCAAGTCTGAAGACCTAAGTTTGATCTAGTCCCCTCACACTGTAGAAGGAGAGAATCGTCTCTTGTCCTTTGACATTCACACACACACACACACACACACACACACACACAAATAAATAAATAAATAAATAAATAAATAAATAAATAAAAGTTAAGTTGAGTCCCAGAAATAGACAGACTTAATGAATCAGTTTTAAGGTCTACATTACGGAAAAACGGAGTAGAACAGAGCCTACAGTTCTGGTGATTAAAGGGTAGAGCAGGACTAAACATACTGAACCCTCCTTTATCCAGATAATCTTCCTCTAAGAGAAAAAGGACAAGAGTTTTCATAGATATCCTCCACTGGGTATTCATTCATAGACACCCTTCCAGGGGGAGGGAAACATCATACGTAAAGAAACATTGCTTCTCATGAATCCCCACAACCAGAAATTCCACAGGCTCTATGTCAAGAGGCCAGAGTTGTTTATTAGACCCAGGGGTTAGCACACTATTATTTCCAGCATGCGAGGAAGCTCTGCCTTGTTCTGTCTTTCTTCTCAGACTCACTCAAACCATATGGAATCCCAAACATTTGACAATCAGTACGCCATGGTCACCAGCTCTTCACAGCAGATGCCTAAATCACCCACACAGACGCTTGACCAGTCTGAACAGACCCTGGCAGCCACAAGACCTAGCCCTCTCCTGGAATATCTGAAAACCTAGATGATAAGAAGAACCCTGGAAGTTGAGGCATTGGGATAATGATACATTATTAAAATGTCATGGATTTGAAAGCCTTAGAACAGAGATTCTGTCTTCTGGTTAGAATGTATCCCCAATACTGCCTTGAAAAATGAGGTTCCTCCCTGTGCCCCAAGGCACAAGACTGGCCCATGCTATTGCCTCCTATATTGCTAGCTGAACAAGCCTTTAGTTGCCATGGTTTTCTCACACTGAGGCTTTTCATATTTGCTGGGCTGCCTATTCTCCCAGAGATATATTTTTAAAAGACAGAGTCATAACTGGGCATCCTCATTCCCTATGGCTACTTAATAAACTTAATAAACACGAAAAACTGCTGGCTTAAAACAAGAGAACTCCTCCAACTTCTGGAGCCCTAAGCATTCCTAAGTATCTTGAAACCCAGCTCCCATCTCTGCCTCCATTTTTGTTTATCTTTCTTCCTAAGCCTGCATCTTCCTTCTGAGTCTGCGTTTTCACATGGCCGTCTCCTCCCTAGATCTGTTTATATTCCTATAAAAACACCAGCCATAGTGGAATCACCTCATCACTGAGTGGAAGGATGCCATCTTAGCTCCACACTATCTACAAAGACCCTATTTGCAGGTAGGCACTCTTTCCTAGGTGCCTTGAGGACTATGTCAGGGCTGCTGGGGAGCCGTAGTCCAGCCCACAGCAATGAGGAAGCTGCTTTGCTCTGCTGACTCATCTTGCATTCCGACAGCATGAGGCATCAGGTTCCGTGTCCCTGGCCTCAGTGACACTCATTGTTGGAATTTTTGCTCCTAAATGCAGTCTAAATTTGTCCTTTATTTCATTCTCCCTCTAGGTCAACAAGCAAGGCCTCCAAAACAGGCCGTGCCTACAAGACCCAAAAAGGTCACAGTTCCCCGGAGAATCGCTAATGTGCTTTCCTTGTTGTTCCTATTTATTTGCTATGTTCTTCTTTGTCTGTTTGTTTGAAATCAGGACCTTCCAACACCCCTCACCACTGCTCCCCATTGCTAGTTCCTGCCATTTTAGAATGCCTTCTACTGAAAGTCTTTATAGATTCACATCTCTAGAAAAACTAACTAGAGGAACCATGAGCCACGTTTTCAGAACAGATAAACAGTAGCTAGGGCAACACCTGGCTCACAGAGATCTCAACACATACTTTTTGACAGAATCGAAAGAGCACTCCTCTTTTTAAAAAATGGACAATGTCTATGTAAGGTTAATGTGAGCTTTACCCTAAAAAATATGTAGAACAAAAATGTAAGGTTCTATTTTTCAGCCAGTGCTCAGGAAGGAGGCACACGCCTACTTGTGCTTATCGACTTCTCTATTTCTATCCAGTCCAGGATCCCAGGCTGGGAATAGTCCCATCCACAGCTGGTGGACCTTCCCGCAGCAATCAACAAATCAAAGCATGGCCACAGACACGGCCACAGGCCAGCCTGACCCAAGCACTCCCTCACTGAGACTCCCTTCTCAGATTTGGCCAATTTGACAAATAAAACCAACCATCACAATTCCACAGCTGGCAAACTGCCACATGAATGCATCACTTTTGAGCCATAATTTTCTACCCTTTGTCCCAAAGTTTCATGTTTATTTGATGACATAAAATACGATCTGATTTTTAAAGTTCCCACAGCCTTTAAAAATTCCAACACTTAGCCGGGCAACACATGCCTTCAATCCAAGCATCCAAGCACTGTGTGGGGCGGGGGGTGGGGGGGGTAGGGGGGGTGGCAGAGGCAGGTAGATCTCTGAGTTCAAGGCCACGCTGGTCTACGATGTAAGTTCCAGGAAAGTTAGGGCTACACAGACCAAGCTTGTCTCAAAATAATAATAAATAAATAATAAGTTTAAAATTTCTTAACTGTGTGCTCCTCCTATGAAATCAAAGTGAGTTACATAGTTCCAACATATATCAACACAGAAGAAACATTCCTATTTCAAAATGGAAGAATCGCCGGGCAGTGGTGGCACACGCCTTTAATCCCAGCACTTGGGAGGCAGAGGCAGGTGGATTTCTGAGTTCAAGGCCAGCCTGGTCTACAGAGTGAGTTCCAGGACAGCCAGGGCTATGCAGAGAAACCCTGTCTCGAAAAAACAAAAACAAAAAAACAAAAAAACAAAAAAACAAAAAACAAAAACCCCAAAAACAAAATGGAAGAATCTAGAGCACAGCAAGGAGTAACCAAAGCAAAAACAAAAATCCAACAGAGAAAGCCATATCCTGCCGCTGCACGTTTGGCAGCAGGGACTTGCAGTCCACTGGGCTCAAAAAGACTCGGGCCCCTGCAACACTCCCATCCTGGTGCCTGCAGCACATAGAGCTTCTCTCTTAGGCTTCAAACGGCTCTACTGTACACCTGAAGCTTTCCTTGGTGGATGCTCCACTGTCCTGACACCTCCCACATCCCGGAGACTCTGCTGCAGCTCAGCCCTCACTTTACAACCTCACAAAATGATCTCTCAGGGCCTCTTGGCAGTGACTACATCCTTTGATACCTCAAAATAAATTTTAAAAAATTAAAACTGTATATTTTATTCATTTGAAGTGTGACTGTTGTGGGATTTAAGTCTGTGAGCTTTTGGTCCCCAAGGAGAAAATTCTAGATTTTTAAATTATTTTCTGAGAGACTGACTGTCCAAGGAACACCCCACACTTCCTACCATATGCCTGCCCTAAGACAGCCAGTGTGTCCTGGAGTGGTGAGTTAAGCTGTACATTCTCACGTAGCCAGGACCTTAGTCATTTCTCCTCAGGGCTGGAATGTGCTTCTCCCATCATTGTGTCAGCTGACAAACGGTGTGGTCATTTTAGCCCGGCATAAATATAACCTCTTGTGGGAAACTTCAGATTCCATCTTGAAACCCTCCATCTTTTGTACTCTGGTTTTCCTTTGTTAAAGAAAAAAAAAAGTAGGGCGGGGATTACTTCAGTCTGTAGAATGTTTGCCCGGCATGCACAGAGCCCTGGGTTCTTTCTGTCTCTGGCACTGCAAAAGCAGGACCTGGTGACATATTCCTCCCAGCACTTGGGAGGTAAGGGCTGGAGGATCAACAGAATAACGTCATCCTTAGCTACACAGTGAGTTTGAGGCTAGCCTGGGACACATGAGACCTGGAAGGAAGAAGAAAGAAGGAAGGAAGGAAGGAAGGAAGGAAGGAAGGAAGGAAGGAAGGAA
>JADRCD010221804.1:2030-20156 GCA_019843815.1 Montemys delectorum | reverse complement strand
AAAGAGGAGGAGGAGGAGGAGGAAGAGGAGGAGGAGGAGGAGGAGGAGGAGGAGGAGGAGGAAGAGGAGGAGGAGAAGGAGAAAAGAAAAGAAAAGAAAAAAAGGAAGCTAGACGATCTAGGTAAAAGTGGAAGAGAACCACTACCCATCAATCACCACTGCAAGACTCTCCCCAGACAGTCTGTCTCCAGCAGAAACAGGTCTGCCCCTGGAGCCACAAGCCTGTGACTCACACCGGGAAAAGACTGTGGTGCACTCAAGGAGGCTCAGAAGTATAGGGCAAGGGCCATGAGTTACCGATGACAAAGCCCAGGTAGAAGAGGGGACTAGGTGTCTCACTGTGTTAGCATCCTGAGCCTCCCGCCAGACATCTAAGGAGGGATATCGAAGGCCTAAGTGCCTTCTTGGCCTGGCCCAGCATCTCTCAACCTTGACACTCTTGGTATTTAGAACTGAGTACCTCTGTGCCTCCCTGTATGCTGTAGAGCACTGGGTAGCACACAAGGTTCTACTGAAGATCCCAACAGAACCCCTACTCAACTGTGGCAACTGAAGGTGTCTCTAGCACAAGCCGCATATGTCCACTTCTTTTTCCAGTGGCTCCATTTTGTTTCTAACAGTCTCGTGTCCCAGGCTGGACTCAGACTTGCTGTGCAGCAGAAGATGACTTTGAACTTCTGATCCTCTTGCCTCTACCTCCTAGGTGCCAGGTATACAGGCAGGCCCCACCCCATCTAGTTTATGTGGTTCTGGGGACCCCACCCAGGTCTTCACGCATACCAGGAAGGACCCTACGGGTCACGTTCTTAGAAACTGAAAAAGAGCCAAGCATGGTGGCACATCTATCTGTAACCTCAGTACTCTGGAGTGAGAAGCAAGACGTCCAGGCATTCAATGTCAACCTAAGCTATACTGCAACCTGTGAAAACAAAAGGAGGGGGAAGGGAAAGGGAGGAAGGGGTGAGACTCGTGCAAGGGGCTGTGTTGCATCAGTCCAGGGGCTTAGTCCATGAGATGGTCACCCACATTCAGGGTAGGTCTTCTCACCTCAGTTAAGCCTTTCTGGAAACATCCAGAGGTGTGTTTCTATAGTGACTCTAAATCCTGTCAACCTCCAGTTGAGGTTAACCATTATAGCATATATAATCAATATTTTAAATTCAGTAATCCAGATACATGTGTGTGTGTTTGAAATTATAATATAATTACATCATTTCTTCCTTCAACCCCTCCCTTGCAATCAATCCCCTTGCTCTCTCTAAAATTCATGATCCCTTTGTCTTAAATTGTTGCTCTTTTTTTTTTTAAATCAATAAATCACCAAGCCTTCAGCCTCTCCAGTGTACCGTCTATTCACAATTTATCACAATTTAGACTAGACAAAGTTCCTGTGTGCTGTAGCCTCATGGAATCAGTACCTAATAAAAATGGGCAATATAAAATGGAAGTCTCCTCACCGAGTGAAGGTAGCCCCTGCCCTTCTCCTGAGCTAGCAATGAAGCCCTGCTGTCAACCTCCTGCAGTCTGCCCCTCCCCAGGTATTCTGGGGCAGTAGGGGTATTGAATAACAAAATCTGCTTAGGATTTGCATCTGACCTGTCCGCACCTCCTGTGGACATCCTCTCCAGATTACTAAATGATGTCTATGCAGTGCAAATGTCTTGTAAAGAGCTGTCGAATAATGACAAGAAAAAGTATTGTCACGAACATGCCCAGGATAGAGGCAATTTTTCTTCTTAAAAATTTCCAGTCACCGCTGGTTGAATCTGCAACTGTAAAAAATCCATGACTACGGAGAGCTGACTTAGAGAACAAGACATCCATTTCAAGTGGCTTCTGTCCCTTTCAAAACAGTGTCCCCTCCTGGGTAAATAAACAACGCCACATGCAGGTAGTCCAGTCCTTTTCAAGGAGAAAGCTTCAAATCCTTAAGCTGTAAACCCCAGGAAAGTTCTACCCTAACCTACATTAAGGGCTGTCTCCTGAGAGTCATGTGCCTCAAACCAGCCGATTCATACCCTGCTCCATCCCCTGAAGCTAGTCTTGCTAGCTGCTTACCTAATAGAAACCTGCGGATCCACCAGATCCTATGGGCCCTGCCTTGAGCACAATAATCAATTCCCCACCCTTTTACCCATCTCTGTTTTTCAGAGACACTCAGAGGAGTTGAGTGTAAATACCTTTCCCCCACTCTTTCTGAGTCGGAGTCTCTCAAGCACAGGGACTTTGGTTTGATCCCCAGAATCTGTGTAAAAGATCTGGGCATTAGGGAGCAAACTTGTAATATCATAGCTGGGTAGGTGGACATGGGGGCTATTGGCCAGTCAGCCTAGACTACTTGACAAGCTCAAGGACAGGGAGAGGCTGCACCTCAAAAAAAGTGAACAATGCCCTAAAAATGACATTAGAGGTGAATCTTGTGCATGTAAACACACTCATACACTCCACATACAAATTAAAAAAAAAAAAAACCTTTACTCCTTGTCCAAGATTCCTGGCATACAGTAACATACCAATAAACATGAATGACTTAGTGGTTTGGTGCCAAATACAGTCCATACCTGGGACGGAACACAGTCTTTGAAAGCTGGAGAAAAAAATGGCCCACGTATCTGCAGCTCTCCAGTGCCCCTAACCTTGTGACCATTGAGAGCTGCGAGGACAGCTAGATTTGTGGCCCAGGAAGTCAGCTGCAGCCTTCAGCCTGTACCCGTGCTGGGCATGCAGTCTCCCCTCCCCTCCGTGAGCAGCTTTTAGACCCTGACTGTGAAGACACCAGCACAGACCCAGTCGGTCCCCTTCCTGCTAGAAGCACTGCCTCATTTAATTTGACAGCTTTTAGGATTTTCTTCTGGTCTAGATCTTGGGGCTTTCTTTATTTAGCTTTGGAATCAGTCATGTCTTTCAAAATATTTTCTTAGCCTTTTTCTGCATTTCTGAATTTAAGGCTGGAGTGGGTTTCTATTTCTGCTACGTCTCCCACTGGTTGAAAGTGTCAGGATGATGAGCTAATATAGATCTGACAAACTAAACGCCCTGCTCCTAGCCAGGTATGGTGGTGTGCTTCTGTAGTCCCAACACTTAGGAGAGTGAGGTAGGAGGACCACCGGAATCCAGGAGCTCAAGACGTCCCTAGGCAAGATGTAAAACCTATTCTCAAAAATTAGTTAACTCATTATCCAGTCTCTGTTCCAAGTGCATAGATGAGTTCCCATTTGCTTCAGTTTAGAATTTAAAGAACACAGCCTGGTGTGCAAGTTTCCTAGTGAGAGTTGATTCTAATCCAGGACTTATATCCTCACACCGAGAGGGAATTCGGACACAAAGCCAGACACACAGGGACACTGCACTTAGATAAAGACAGAGCTCTAAGTTATGTATCTTCAAAGAAGACCCGTGGATGACCAGGAGAGATCAAAATCTAGAAGGAGGCAGTTTGGAGCCTCCTTCACAGCGCTCAGAGGAAACCGAGTCTGCAGCCGGCTGGCCTCACGTCTCCAGTCTTCAGCCTTGTGGAAGAGTCAGTATCTACTGAGGAAGCTTGACAGGAACCATAGCAAACTAATCAAGTCCTCACAGTAACACAGCACCACTCTCCTGTGTGCTGCAGTGGGTCTCTAAGCCCACCCACGCTCAAGAGAAGAAAAATCAAGGCTCAACTCTTGAATGTAAGAGAATGAATTTGTGGCCATGGTTTAAAAACACCACCAGGCTCAGGGGTTCTCTCTGAAACCCCACGATAAATTGTCTTTTTTGAAAAGCTGATTTCAATTTGATTCCTGAGTTTTGCATTCAACAGTCTTATTTAAATATATATTTAAGATGAGCATAATGGCACATGCTTGTAATCCCAGTACAAGCAGGAGGATGCAGGTGTTCAAGACCAGCCTCAGCTATACAATGAGTTCCTGGACAGCCTGGGCTACATGAGACTCTGTGTGTGTGTGTGTGTGTGTGTGTGTGTGTGTGTGTGTGTGTGTGTGATTTCCGGTAATAAACTTTACAACTCTTCCTATTAGGGACATGTCTTTGGGTTGGAAATGTTAGTTTAACAAACAATTCATTCAAGCCGGGTGTGGTTGCACACTCCAGATCTCTGTGAGTTCAAGACTACTCCGGTCTACATTGTGAGTTCCAGGACAGCCAAAGCTACACAGTGAAACTCTACTCAAAGAAAAGATAAGAAATGATTCTTCAATCTGGACATGGTGTCATGTCCTTATAATAGCTCTTTGGCACTCAGGAGGTTGAAGCAAAAGAGATGGTGGTTTGAGGCCAATATGAGATCAATGACAAGGTCCTGTCTTTAAAGAAAAAAATGAAAACAAAACAAACAAGGAGAGAAGGAGGAAAGAAGGGAAAGAGAGCTGGGCAGTAGTGGCGCACGCCTTTAATCCCAGTACTTGGGAGGCAGAGGCAGGCGGATTTCTGAGTTCAAGGCTAGCCTGGTCTACACAGAGAAACCCTGTCTCAAAAAACAACAACAACAACAAAACAAAAACAGAAACAAAAAAAAAAAGAAGGGAAGGAGAGAGAAAAAAAGAAGGGAGAGAGGTGGGGAGGGAGGAGGGGAAGGATGAAGGAAGGAAGGGAGGGAGAGATGGTCCTTAATGTGCCCAAATTATCAATTCATTCCACTTGAGTAACATTCAGACCTCGTGCAGCCGCTCCCCATTGTATATCTACTCCAGAAACCTGGGGCGAGGCGGGGGGGGGGGGGGGGGTGAACCGTGACAATAGTTTCAAGTTTGCACGTGTGTAGAATCCCAAGGTTTCCTCTGGAGATGAATGCTATTCAGCAGACCAGAGTATCCAGCTTCTATACACGGGGGAACATAAAGTGTCCTTGTAACTTCAGCGATTCATGCATTCAACAAGAAGGCTTGGAGAGTCTGCTACACACCTCATGCTGAATAACGTTCTAGAATTCATGTGGTAAATAAGAAAGCTCCAGCCCTCAAGAAATGTACAGTCTTGCATTAAGACTATTTGCCCCAAGATACAGTTTTTTTAAAAAAAAAAAAAAAAAAAATTAATGGTGTTTGTGCCTCTCCAACCAAAGCCTTGCTTTCCTGCTGGGCAGCCAGCCTCCTTTTCTGGCACTAGATGGCATATGGAAGCCAAGAGGTCCTGTCTTGGAGGGAGCGACTGCTTTAGGAGGAAGCAGACGGTCACTTCAGTTGACTGAAGTTTAATTTTAACATTCAGAGAATACTTTCGTCCCTTTCATGCTGCAGGAGATCTGGGCCAAGGACTGTGAGTGGGTGAAAAGGGAGAGAGAAACGGAAAGCTAAAAATGACAACAAGGGGAGCAACGGTATATTCTCACTTGAGAAATAACTGTAAAGGCACTGCTGGGAGGTTGGGCAGGGTGGGCGTATGCAAATGATATGTAAATGACGCCCGCACCAGCTCCAATTTTTTACAGTCCTTTGAGTTTACATACTTGAGTGCGGGTCACTGAGTACACCTCCAGGAGTTGGGAACTTAGTCACTGCTATCCTCTTCTCACCACGGTTGGTCACGGGTGAGACACTTCCCGCTGCGGCCCTTGGCTTTTCCTTTCACACAGCAGAATTGGAGACAGTCTTGGAGGCTTCATCTAGGTTTCACCGACATTCATGCTTCAGAGAGCAATAATTTCCTTTGCCATCACCGTTCTCAAGAAATTAACCCCAGAAGGGGAACACTCAGAAAATCCAAATCATAGCAATGACATGGAATAAAGGGAGACAAAGGGAAAATAAAGTCATAGACAACTATTATCCATAGATCAGAGTAGAAAAACAGATATATCCCTCGTACAACAAGGGTGTTGCTATGTCTCCGTGATTTTCTAAAATCCAGAGATAGAGAATTGTATGCTGCCCTGGTTTCCTTGACGTCTTACATGGTGCTATGGATATATTACAGCTATAAAATTTTTAGTTGATGAAAGGAAAATTTCCCATCTGGATTCTTTTCTAACTAGTAAAGTGGCCAGTACCACAGGCATCCAGGAAGAAATCTTTGTTTTGTTTTTATTTTAATTTGGTGGTGGTGGCGGTTGTTAGAGATAGGGTCTCATTACATAGCCCAAGCTGACCTCAAAGTTGGAACCCTCTCACTTTTAGCCTTCCAAACCCTGGGATTGCATGCATCACTATGCCCAGATCCAGAAAATTCCTTTTAGGGTTGACTTTTAATATTCTTTCCAAGCCCATGAAAGCTTAAATTAAATTAAATTGAATTCCCTGAAACTCAGGTTTCTAGCCTCTCGCTCGAGTCTGTGTCTGAGGCCATCTTGTGTCCTATTCTGTACCAGCTCCAATCCCTGTTCGGGCATCCTTCCTACCTCAGATCCTCAACCATCCTTTTGTGCCAGTGTAGAAAAGTTAACAGCATATATTCAGTCTTGGGTCCTCCCTTAGACACCTCTGAGCAAGTTTCAGTTTGCTTTTTAGATTTTTTTATTTCCCCCAAAGTCATTTCTTTCTATTATTTAACCAATAAATATATTTTAAAAACCACTGTCTTTGAAACTATCTCAATATGAACCACAAAAACACTCTGGTCCCTCCTTCAAGGTGCATAGGGTTTGGTTGATTACTAATATGATCAACAAAGGGATCCTAGGAGGATCACAAGGAGTTACATTCATTTTAATACTTATAGGTTTCTTTTAGCTTGCATTAAAAATACAACTCTTATGCTGAATTCATGCATTGTAGGGAACAGTGCCTCATAAGGTGAAACCAGTTTTATTTATCTTTTAAGTGAATTCTTTTTGTTTGTTTTGGGTTTTTTTTTTTCTTCTTTGGTTTGGTTTAGTTGGGTTTTGTTTTGTTTTGTTTTTTAAGACAGGGTCCCTCTACAGAGCCTGAAATTTTTTATGTAGACCAGGCTAGCCTTGAACTCACAGAGATACCTCTGTCTCTGCTAAGATAAAAGATGTGTGCCACCATACCACCAATGAGCTCTTAAGACTAAATAAATATTGCCAGTAGCATGTAATTTTGGCAAAAGGCATGACCAACTTTTGAGAATTACTGCACTCGGCTATACTCTGTATTAAAGAAAAAAACCTACCCAATCCCTAACCTTGAAACTATCACTCGCCGGGCGGTGGTGGCGCACACCTATAATCCCAGCACTTGGGAGGCAGAGGCAGGCGGATTTCTGAGTTCGAGGCCAGCCTGGTCTACAGTGTGAGTTCCAGGACAGCCAGGGCTACACAGAGAAACCCTGTCTCAGAAAAACCAAAAAAGAAAAAGAAAAAAAGAAAAAAGAAATTGTCACTTAATTGTTTTCAAAACGTGTTTCTAACAAAGAATTAAGTGGCACACGGAGGATGAATTGTAGCATTTTAAAAGAAAGCAAGAATCCTTTCAGTTGGGGTAGACTGGGAGGAGGGGAACTTTTAATTAAATATTTAAATCGGGTAATAATAAACTATGATTGTAAAAAGAAAAGCATTGTGGGCTTGAGAAATAAAGACAGGAACCAAAAGAAGTGCTCCCTTGCAAGAGTCTGGCTGGCTGGGACATAGGGACAATCTGTACCCAGACCATGGAGAACAGGCTAAATGATTCCAAGCACAGTGAGAGGCAAGTTTCTGAAAGCTGTCAGACTCAGAGGCTGGGGGAGATTTATGACTGAGGGGCCATGATAAGAAGTCATCGGCCCTTGAAGTCTTGTCTGTCCCACACTCAGTTTACAGCTGTCTGTGGGTTGAGAGAAGGGATGAAGTGGGTGTGGAGGTTTGGATGAGAGAGGTAGCTGTAAGTGGAAGGCTGAAGCGACAGACTTTGAGCATCCTAGAGAAGAAGTGTGCCTGAGACAGGGTCATTAAGAGGCAGAAACCCATAGAGAAACCTGTCTGTCACTTGATGCTGGACACCTGCTGCAGTGTGTCATTTGGCACTGCTATATGCAGACAGCATTCCCTCGAGGCTCCCTCTACCTTTCGGGCCCCTCTGAATCTGCAGGATACAGCGCGCTACAAATGTTACTCAGACTCATCCTTTTCCACTTTGCCCTCTCTGCGACCATCTTCATCTGTAAGCTCTCTGTACCAGTCTTCAGAGGCTACTCAAATTCTTCTTGGAAACACTGGCCTTTAGCAACCCAAAAGAATGTACTGTGCAAACCAATTGCTCTCTTGTGTCTTTGTTTCAAAGAACAAAGCTACATCTAGCAAATTTAGTGAATTTAAGTTGCAGTCCACATGAGATGTTGTCCATCGGGATCTCACTAGATACCAGCCATCACACTGGTATCTGTCTTTCAAGTGCTATCTCCCACGTGGCTCAACCAACACTCCTTGTAAAGATTTTCTAGACAGCTTTACAGATGAGGATTTTAGTAGTGATAGACATAGACCACCACTGTCATCAACAACTTAAATATTTTTTTAATTGTATAGACCATTAGTGAGACATACTTTTATACATATGTGTAAGTATTTCCAGAGAGGCTTAGTTGAGTGGGAAAGACCTGCTCTAAACGCATGTGGCAACATTCCACGTGATAGCATCTTTGACTATATAAAATAAGACAAAAAGTAGATAGCCCACTGAGTAGAGTGTCCTTCTCAGCTTACACAGATGTAAGCCACTCCTTCCCTCTATAGCGGCCCGTATCGTCTCAAACCACAAGCCCAAAGTAAGACCTTCCTCCTTTAAATTGATTTGTCAGATGTTTGGTTAGAGCAACCAGAAAAGTAACACTGAGCAGTATCAGAAACTTCCACCTGGTGGGCAGAAGAGGTGACTCAGTGGGTAAGTGTGCCTGCTGCTCCTGCAGAGAACCAGGGTTCAGTTCCCAGCACCTACGCGATTCTCATAACTCTTGGGAGCCAGATCATTCCAAGGTTTTCTGAGAGGCTACGGTGAAAAGAAAATGTTAGATCTGTGTCCTTGTCCAGGGGCAGACTTGGAGTGGGAGCAGGGCCGGTGCCTCAAAAGGAGTCAAGGTTGCTGATTGGGGAACAACATCTCTTTCACTAGGGCTGCAGTTATCAGTCCTAAAGCAGCTAGCTGGGTCTGAAGCATCCTGTGTTCTCTTTAGCAACGTTGCCTGACTTATCTCTCTGAGGACTCTGGCTTTTTCTTGACTGCAGATACAAGAAGCTGTGCTGCTTAAGAAACTTGGTTGCCATAAGTCTTCAGCTTAGACCAGACCTCCCAGGCCCAGCTCTCTGTCTTCTTTATTCCTCAAGCCCGGTCCTCCTCCTGGACATCTCACAGTTCAGGGCCCTTACTTCCACAGGTTCAAGTCATACCCCATCTGTAACTACAGTGCCAATGGATCTGACAGCTTCTGCAGACCTCCACAGTACCAGGCGCTCATATGGTGCACAAGCATAGATGCAAGCAAAACAATAAATACATCTTTTTTAAAAAGGAAGGAAGGAAAGAAAGAAGGAAGGAAGGAAGGAAGGAAGAAAGAAAGAAACAAAGAAAGAAAGAAAGAAAGAAAGAAAGAAAGAGAGAGAGAGAGAAAGAAAGAGAAAGAAAGAAAGAAAGAAAGAAAGAAAGAAAGAAAAAAGGGAGGGAGAAAGGAAGGAAGAAAGAAACAAAGAAAAGAAGAAGGGAGGGAGGAAGGAAGGAAGAAAGAAAGAAACAAAGAAAGAAAAAGAAAGAGAGAGAAAGAAAGAAAGAAAGAAAGAAAGAAAGAAAGAAAGGAAAAAAGGAAGGAGGGAGGGAGGGAGAAAGGAAAGAAGGAACTTACACCTGGTTTAAGAGACTTACAAGATCAAATTAGTGTAAAGAAAGTTTTAGGGAACACAAGCACACAACGTCAATGGTTACTTATATCTTTTAATATGCATTAAAAATACAGCTGCTTATAAGTAGCTTGATGTTCTTGTGGGATTCTTAACAGTGGAAGTAGGCGCTGTCTCTGACTCTTTTGCCTGCTTGTAAGACCCTATTTCTCCTACTGCATTGGACTGGGTTGCCTCTTACAACCCTTATGGGATGTTTTGTGTCTGGTCTTATTGTAGCTTGTTATACCACATTTGGTTGATGTCCTGGGAGGCCTGCTCTTGTCTAAGGGGAAGTGGAGTGTGGTGGGTCTAGGGGAGATGGCAGGGAAGTACTGCAATCAGGATAGAGTATATAAGAGAAGAAGAAACATAAAAATAAAAATAAAAATTTGAAAATATAGTTGTTCAACTAAATCCATGTATTTTAGAGACACGTGTTTCTGGATTTGTGGGCTGGAGTTTTGGATTTTTGTTATCGTTTGGATATCTTTCTATGTAGTTCTGTCTGTTCTGGAGTTCACTATATAGACCATGCTAGCCTTAAACTCACAGAGAGCCTCCTGTCTTTGCCTCCCGAGTACACCACCACACCTGACCTAAGACTAGACTTAAAAGTGAGTCTTTTTAAATACGACATAAAGATTACATGTCACATGACCAACCTTTGGCGAGCACTGCTACACTGTGCTTTGCACATGATTGAATGATCGAATATATGCAGTCCCTAACCTTCTAACTGTCCATGAGCTCACAACTTCCCTATAACTTTCAGGGTAAACAAAGTCACACTGAAATGCAAATGATAGGGGCTTAGCTAAACTCACATACTAGGAAAGTAACTCCAATCAACAATGAAATAGGGCAGGTGGCACAAATTCATATCTCAGAAAAATCACAGATACTTATCTCTGGTCAGTCTAAAAGGTACTGAAACTGCATGTGTTTGTTTGGCCAGTTTCTCAAGTCCCATGTAATCAGCTTCCCTCAGGCACCTCTTCCTGATCCCTTTCTGACTCCCAAACTTAAAATCTTAACTTTGCCAGCCCCCAAAGAATCTTCTGCCTGTGACTGCTCAGTAGGGTGACTAACTCCCACTTCAAGGTATTGGCCCTTTCTTCTTCTTTTTTTCTTCTTCCCTGACACTTAATCTTCTACTTCCAGCCCCCATGCTTCCTGGTTCTGAACTGTCCCAGATCACTCCAAGCCTCAACCACCGTTCATCTATGTGTTCCCCTGCAGAGTGCTTACCTCCTAGTCCACTCCTTGTTTTATGGGAACAAGTTTATCTTCCAACACAATTTTAAGGTGCCAAATGCCGACAGCCATGTCTTATGCTTTTTAAACGGTATTTGTTTATATATTTTGCAACAACTGCCATTGTTCAAATATTTTGAATAATGTTCAACAACTTGCATGTGCTTAATAAAAAAAAACAACCTTGAAACACTCTCTTTAAAAGTTGAACTGTGAAAAGGAGTCAATAAAACACAGTGGTGGGATGGAGAAAGACTAGAAACATCAACAGAGGCCTATTGGACAATTATGAAGTATGTCTGAATGAGTAGATGTTAACTGTCAGATCACAGCACACATACAACAAGAATTCCAGCAGGCAAGGAAAGCCTAGCTAGAAGGGCAGAGGGACGGCTGGAAGAACTGATGGAGGAATCTTGGAAGTGCTTTGTAGCTGAGTCTCGGAGTACATCTGTATGGCTGTGGGCCAAGAGTACCACAATTGAGATGTCTTCGTAGACGTGTCCATGAAGGAACCAAACGTCCATCTGAGAGAGGGGTGGGAGCTGAATGGGATTAGAGAGAACAAAATCTTACACCGTGACAAGGAGAGAGGAAAGAGGAGAAAGGGGAACAAGTAAACCCCATTTTTCTGGATAGCAGGATCCAGGAACGCCATCTAAAAATATCGCTGCCTATGGCTTCATGTGTGGTGTGTGTACAGAGTTGGGCTGTTATCCTAGAGAAAAATTAAAGCAATGCTGTTCATCCTAGATCAGAAACTCATGGACATGTGGATTTGGACAGAACTAAAACCCCAAAGAAAGTCAGTAAAATAAGAATAAAGATAATGAAAGGGTGTCTGGGTTAAGAGATCAGAGTGTAGAGCAGGAAGCTAGTTGCTAGGTTAAATTTCAAGACTGATAACAGACTAAGATTTTCAGGGTTCACATTCTGACCTTTACAACAGCTAGATAGTCAGAAGGTCTAGTTTGAATAGGAATGGCCTCCTATTCAAAAGCTCACATACATGAATGCTATAATCATCAGGGAGTGATCCTACTTGAGAAGGATTAGAAAGCGTGGTTTTATTGGGCCTTGTTGGAGAAAGTGTGTCACTGGGGAGTGGGCTTGAGGTTTCAAAAAAGAAAGCCATGTCTAGTGACTTTCTCACTTCCTGCTGCCTGGAGAGATGGATGTAGAACTCTCAGCTGCTTCTCCAGCACCAAGTCTGCCTGCATGCTGCCATGGTCTCCACCATGATGATAGTGGACTGAACCTCTGAAACCATAAACAAACCCCAATTAATGCGTTCTCTCATAAGACTTGCTATGGTCATGGTGTCTCTTCACAGCGATAGAACAGTGACCAAGGCGGGGTAGGAGTATGGAGTCTTTCAATGAATTCCTCTGTAATTATGTAATCACAGCTGTGGGAGGAAGAGGGAGAAGCAAAAACAGAAAGATGGCCCTGGAAGTTCTAAGACCTCAGTTTTCAGTCTGGGGTTGTATTTCCTTGAAGGTGAGGACTTTTCAAAGGGGTCAGGGGCAAATTTCCAGAACTTCAATGTCTGTGTCTACTGTTTTCTGAAACCCACATCCTAGAGAGTGTATCTTTGACAGAATCACTGTATTTGTTTTTGGTCTCCCCCTCACAATTGCCCTTCTCCACTTTTGGAAAGAATGTTTCTCACCCATCCTGAAACTTTCTCAAAGGCATTTCACCATACAGAAACTTCAAGGATATCAGATAGAAGTAAGTATTTGAATGACTTTAATCACAGACTATAAATCCATTAAAGAAACATATGTGCATCTATCTATCTATCTATCAACAAAGCAGAGGGAAACTTCCTATGTGGAAATAAGATATTAAAAATTATTTTTGAGGGGCTGGTGAGATGGCTCAGCAGGTGAGAGCACTGACTGCTCTTCTGAAGGCCCTGAGTTCGGATCCCTGCAACTACATGGTGGCTCACAATCATCCCTGATGAGATCTGACGCCCTCTTCTGGTGCGTCTGAAGACAGCTACAGTGTATTACACCGGAGCAAGCGGGTCTGGAGCAAGCAGGTCTGGAGCAAGCAGAGGTCCTGAGTTCAATTCCCAGCAGCCACATGGTGGCTCACGGCCATCTGTATAGCTACAGTGTACTCATACACATAAAATAAATAAATAAATCTTTTAAAAAATAATTTTTGGCTGGGTGGTAGTAGCAAATGCCTTTAATCCCAGCACTTGGGAAGCAGAGACAGGAGGATTTCTGAGTTCGAGGCCAGCCTGGTCTACAGAGTGAGTCCCAGGACAGCCAGGGCTACACGGAGAAACCCTGTCTCGAAAAACCAAATAAATAAAATAATTTTTGATGATACATTACATAATTCTATAAGGATGATTATTTACAGGGGCCAATGAATTGAACACAGAACTCTTACACGCCTGTGGGACCGTGAAAGGCAGCCTCGCTCCTGGCTAGAAACCCCAGTGACCCTTAAAGCATGGTAGGTGTTTCACCTGTTCCCAGGGAACCAGGCTCCTGGCATGAGGCTGCAGCCCTCCATAGATTTGTGGCCATCAGTCACATAAGGGCAATGCCCCAAACCCCTCCGCAGGTAGAGGGTAAGACCTGTGGTCATGTAGCCTCAAGACAGATCTCCATTTTAATGAGTTTATTGGCTAGAGACTTAGCCAGTAAACTCTCCTTCCCAGAAACTCCTCCCTACAAAAGGTATTTAACCTAAGGCCCTCCCTGAGAAGTGGGGTACGGTTTGACTCATCTACTTTCCACCGTGACAATAAGTGTCTTAAAACCACGGACTGCGTCTGCTGTGGGGAGCCATAGAGGAGGGCGTCTAATCTCCGATAGAAGGCCTCTCTGTGCCCCCAGCCACAACCACCAAGCCAAGGCCAAACCTGCAGCTGCTGACAAGCCAAGGACTAACCCCATGGGATCCAGCAGCGCCTGGGTGTCCGAGAGTCTGAGAACCAGTCAGCCCTGGCCTCCTTGCAGGCCTGGTGACCCTCAACCCAGCTTCAGCTGTCCTGCACCTCAGACTGCGCTTCCCCACCCCTGGAGCAGTGTCCCGCAGCTTCCCAAAGCTCCAACAGCATGGGGTAAGCGTGGTCAAAACTCCCGTGTTCTGCCTCCTGAGCGGCTGCACCCTGCAGCGGGGTGCACACGGGACCCCACAACCCTACACATGCCCATATATTCATTTATGCTACAAAGTTTCTCAGAACTTACTATTTCATACTATTCAATGTCTGTCTGCCTGCCTGCCTGTCTGTCTGTCTGTGTTTAAGACAGGGTCCCATATATCCCAAGCTGGCCTGGAATTCAGTATGTAGCCACCATGACCTTGAACCTCTCACTTCCCTGCTTCTACCTCCCAGGTGCTAGTATTATAGTACATGCCAGTGCACCAGCTAAAAGCACTACTTGACAAACAAAGTATTTACGAGAGAGTACTGTTGCACGTGGCCAAGCATTTACAGTAAGCTGGACAGAGTGCTCTGAGATTGTCTATTGTAATCAAACATAGAGTATCTTTTTTCTTGACGAGTTTCTTTTCTGTGTTCCTGGCACACCCTGACATAAAGGTCATCCTCAGGCAGGATCTGGAGGACTAGGTAGTCAGTCACTGGCGGACCAGATGTGACCTCCAAGACTCTTGATTCCAAACCCTGACTTGGCAGGTGAGGGATCAAAGACGTAGTGCAAGAATTGTAACGGAGCAAATAGGTCCAGAACAGAATTTTTTTTTAAAGTCAGGCAGTGGTGGCGCACACCTTTAATCCTAGCACTTGGGAGGCAGAGGCAGGCAGATTTCTGAGTTCGAGGCCAGCCTGGTCTACAGAGTGAGGACAGCTAGGGCTACACAGAGAAACCCTGTCACCCTGTCTTGAAAAACCAAAAGAAAAAGAAAAAGAAAAAGAAAAAGAAAAAAAAAAGTCGCTTCATCTGCTGTCACTCTTTCTGGCCCTCCTATACCATTAGAACAAGTTGGGGAAGGTCTTCTTCCATGTTCTTCCTGGCAACACCACTTTCCTCTTGTCCTACACATAAAACTTGCTGAGGTTCTCCTATGACTAACTTCCAGGATACAGCCCTGACCATCCAAGAGGAAGGTCAGAAGGGTGTGGCAAGTGTGAAGAGCATGGAGAAGGAATGCATCTGAAAATTGTTAGAACTTTCAGGAGTGAGCGTCATGCAAGCCCTGAAGCACCATTTCCAAGGCAATAGCCTCTTGGGTGATGAATACATTTGCCAAGGACAGGATCAATATAGCACAGAGGAGGGCATGCCCTTGATAAAAAGCAGGATGCACTCTGGTACATGCTACAATAAAGATATCCAAAGACATTGGCATAAACAGAAAGAAGCCAGACACAAAAGATCACGCGTTATATAAATCCATTTATGAGACATTTCCAGAATCCATAAAGACAGAAACAGATTAATGGCTGCTAGAAAATGGAAGAAAAGGCAAAATGAATGACAACTAACAGGGATGGATTTTATTTTAGGGGGGGGTGAGAAAATTGTTTTGGAGTGAAATAGGATGTCCACATAACCTTGTAAATATACTAACAACCTTTAAATTACATGTTTCAAAATCAAGAATTTTACAGTATATGAATTACATCTTTATTTAAAAACAGAATGACCTGGGTGGTGGTGGCACACATGTTTAATCCCAGCACTCAGGAGGCAGAGGCAGGCAGATTTCAAGGCCAACCTGGTCTACAAATCGGGTCCCAGGACAACAAGAGAAACCCTGTCTCAAAAAAATAAAATGAAACAAAACAAAAACAAAAAACCAGGATGAAATGGATGTCAAAATGATCTATGAACATATATAGAGGTGCAAGAGATTAGGGGAAACACCTGACTTTTCTTAATTACCTATGGACATGAAATTCTTTTACATTTATTTGGTCATTTAGGGCACACAGCAACCCCAGGAATTGAGCAAATTTTCTTCATTTCATGGCTGAAGAAACCAAGATTTATAGGTATAGCTTAGCCAAGAACACATTGCTAGTTAATGCCACAGCACAATTAAAAACGAAATCTTCTGTGCATGGAGCACATGCTTTGAATCCCAGCACCTGGAAGGTTGAGGCGGGGGGACCACAAGATGGAGGCCACTTTGAGCAACATAGTGAGTTCCAGACCAGCCTGGGACACATAGTAAAACCTTATTGTTTTATGTCTTGTTCTGCTTTTTGAGACAAGATCTCATGTACTCGGGCTCAGATCCAGAGCTTTGTTCATATCAAGCAATCACTTTAATAACTGAGCTACATCTTTAGCCTTGAGACCATGAGTCTATATAGATATAGACTTAGGTCTATTTGGCTTTACAGACTACTATTGGCTACAGCATAATGCTTCCCATTAACTTCACATAAAAGAAACTTCATACTTCTACGTGTTTTCCCTCATTGTGTCTTCCCCAGCAGGGAACACACTCAGAAAATAACATCTGATGGCTCAGCAGAAGTTTCTTACAGAAGATTCAGGTAGCACCCACATTGGATGGCTCATGACTGTCTGCAACTCCAATTCTAAGAAAATCTTGACCTCCTCAAGCACTGTAGGTACATGATGCACACATAAACAAATAGGCACACACACACTACACATACATTTTAAGACAACTAGTTTAAAAAATAATATCTACATGACTATTAATTGTCACCTCTGCAAATGACACCCGGAGAACTAGCTCTTACCAGTGACGACCACATCCTAGTTACCAAGTCCATCTTGCTGGGATTCCCAAGTCACCCATCTCTCCAGGAGCTTCTCTTTGGAGCCTACCTGTTCACTTATACTTTAACAATGGGACATAACCTGGGACACTCATCTTCAACAACTCTACAGCCTCATGTATTTCTTCCTCAGTGTCCTCTATTTTCTTGATATTTGTAACTCTTCTAATGGTGACATCCAAGTTCTGGTGAACCTCCTGGCCTTGGGCAAGTCCATCTCTTTTAAGGGCTGTATGGTCCAGCTAATTATCTTTGTAGTACGTGACTGCTGAGAGCTTCTTGATGGTCTCTATGTCCATGACCTATTTCATGGCCATCTATAAACTCCTTCGTTATACTGCCATGACTAAAGCCTTTAGCTAAGGCTGCTTCCTATGCATTTGGTGGGCCTAATTCTGCAAGTCAGACTAGGAATGTCTTTACCCTGCCTTTCTGTGGGCCAATCCAGGTAACATACTGTCTGTGACACCTAGCTCTCTCCACTTATGCCAACATAGCAGAAGTAGTCCTTTATATCTTCTCCGCCCTAGTTATCCTCCAGCAAAACAAGGGGCATCTCAGTTACACAACTACACTCAGTCTTTTGTTTCTGTTTCATCTTGTTTTGTTTTGGAGACTGAGGCATCACTCTAGCTTGAGTTGTCCTAGAACTCATTTCGTAGCCCAGGCTGGCTTCAAACTTCCAGCAATCCAAATGCTAAGATTGCAAGCAAAAGCCAGCACTCCTGGCTCAGCAAATTTAGTCTTTATTGGCTTTCCATCATAATTCCCAACACAGACAAAGGGCCACGCATTCATTGCTAATTTGCTACCAGCTGAGTAAAGTGGGAGTGGGCAAAGGGCAGCTCAGCTCTTCCTGCTAGAAAAAGAAAGAACAACAGGATAAAGGTATTTTTTTTTTTTTTATCTCTTATTGCAGCTGTATTTTGCTGACATGGACCTGGGGACCATCAAGTTGCAGAAAACAAAGTCTTTCTGGATTCTTCCAGCTGGTTGGTTCCCACCAAACTTGACTTTGCCACAAATTAGTGTAGTCAGCAAAAAATGCCTTCTCTTATTTGAACTGAGCAGTAAAGTAGCAAAGAACATTTTTGGAGTGACTAGGGATTGATACACATAAGTAATAAAAAGCAGTTGGAGTAAGAACCTGAACTGCCTAAGCCACATCAGCCTCAGGTTCCTGCACTGCTGGCTTTGTGGTCTAGAGAGGGGAGAGAGTCCACCCGGGGTGTGGCTCAGTGCTAGAGTCTGCCTAGAGTGGATGGAGCTCTCAGTTTAACTCCTAACACCACAATAAATAAATGAACTTCTGTATCAAGAGACTTTATGTTGCCTCTCTGTATTCTGGAAAGATGCCTGCCTGTGCATG